>BMAC01000080.1:1869717-1880652 GCA_014905375.1 Phtheirospermum japonicum
AACTCATAATTGGACCTTAGTTTCACAAATAAGGACATGGTTCTCATTTGAACCTAATCATAACTATCGTAACTATTTATCCTAACTATTCTCAAATGATCTTATTATTTTTAATATAATTAGGGTAATCTATCCTAACTATATTAAGAAAATCTCTACATAATTAGAAAAAAAGAAACAAATCTAGGTGGATTTTCAATTTAAAAAATATATTTTAATATTAATTAGGGTATTTATCTTAATTATATTAAGAAAATTACTATATATATTAAGAAAATGAAACTAATTATGTTAAGAAAGGTTCCTACATAATTAAAAAAAAAAAAAAGACACTAATCTTACCGTGACACGTGTCCATTATTTTCACTTCTCTACTCATCCTTGTTTTTCTCTAACCACTCTTTATATTGAATGTGAGGCCCATAATTGACCTTAAGTTCACAAATAAATAACATGGATTTTTATTTGAATATAATCACACCACACACACAACACCAACACCACACACACACACACACACACACACATATATATATATATAATATATATATATATATATATATATTATATATATATAATATATTTGGATTTTGGGAATAGGAAACTTTGAGAGCTACCTATACTATTGTCAAAACGGGTTGGCCCGTTTGATCGCGGATTTTTTTGGTGCGCCCCGTTCAAGGCCACAAGTTTTTAAGGTTTGGAGCGGGTTGACCCGTTGTTCAGATTTTTATTTTTATTTTATTATAATTTATATTAATTAAAATCGAAATTAAAATTGAAGATATACTTGTATTCTTTTATTTTCTATTTATCTGTTGGAAAACTTTAAATTTTATAACAAATTTCTTTTTTTTTCTTAATTTTTAACATAAAAATGTAATTTTATTAAAAAAAATTAAAAACTGTGACCCGCGGAAAAATGGGCCAAGCTAGGCCCGCCTCGTTTTGGGACAGCCAGCGGTGGGTCGGAATGGGCTGACCCATTTTGACAGTTAGCTACCTATTCATTAAAGTACTATTGAGATTTTTCTAGTGAGTTCAGTTTTTTTAGGAAAATTTCACGAAAGTGTCCATAGAGAAAAATACATTAATTGAGTTCTAACTCACATATCGATGCATGATACAGTTTTATTGCTTTTCAAGTCAAATTTTCTTTTTCACATTCTCTATTCTATTTCTCAATTCAATCTTTGAATGTTTGATACATGTTCACGTAATAAAATATGTTCTGATTAATTTAAGGCAATTTAATACACATGTCATACATATAAAAAAGAAAAGGAAAAAAAAAAGAAAAAATAGAAGACTTGGAGCCCAAACACCAGAATATATTTACTTGACATTTAGTTTGTTGGTTGAAATCTAAACACAATCATAAATTTGCGTTTGAAAAAAAGAAGGTTCAAATTCATTGCTAATAAATAGTGCATCTTTGTTAATGCGTGTCGTGTTGATGATAAAATTTAATGAAAAAATGACTAGAGTAACTTTTGTATAAATAAAAGAGTGGGTGAAAAATTCAGATCTTTGAAAACATTGGAGCAAGATCGCCATTATAGTTTTATTTATTTATATACATATTCAAATTAATTAGTCCTAATAATCCTTGATATTCAAGGATTGTGATATTTATTGTTGAATTGTGGAGACCAATGATTATTAATTAATGTTGAAAGGGCAGGTAAGTCAAATGAAGTTTCAAAGTCCAGAAAAGTGACGTAGAAACGTCTAGAAGTTTTCCAAAAATGTTGGTAGGCAAAAGACAACAATCAAGAAATAACTCTCAAGAGAAAGGAACCTGAGCGATAAGGATATCATAAATTCCAAATAGACTGCAAATATTGTACGATGATTGTGGTTTCACACTTATGCACGTGGTCGCTTTGGATTTAAGAACAAGAAGACGACTTTATGGACCTTACCCAAATGGGTGATTTCATTCGATTTGAAATTTTAGAGTGTGGAGTTATAATAAGTGATGCTCCTGAATAGCAACTACTGGGTTGGATGGAGTTTGTTATAAGACTTTATCCCTTTCACGGGAAGGCCGATAATATGAGAATTACCATGTTTTACAATAAATTTGAAGGCGATTAGACAAAAAGGAAAAAAATAAATAAATAAATAAATAAAAGGAAAAGAAAAGTTAACATATCAATAACGTTGTCTATCTGGCCAACCCACTCTGGGTTGGCTGTAAACGAGACGAGTCGAGTCGAGTTTAGAAAATTTAAGCTTGCTCGTTTATTATCGAGCGAGCTCGAGCTTTTTTTAACGAACATATCGATGGCCCGCGAGCTTTTTCGAGTTTAATCGAGTCTAAACGAGTTCAAAAGATATTAATTATTAATTAAATTATCTTTACTTTATTACAAAAATAAAATAAAATACTTTTTAAAGTATATAATACAACTACTAAGATACGTAAATAAATAAGTTTTTATATATATTTCTATATTTTTCATATGAACAAGTATAAAAATTATAATTAAAATCAAATTATGAGTTTAATTTATACGAGTTTAATAACAACCTCACTCTAAAACTCACTAACGAACCCGCTCACGAGCTAAGGAGCCGAATACCATGAATCTAGAGTTTGCTCGTTTATTAATTGAGCCTTTTTAAACGAGTTCGAACGAGCTTTTATCGAGTCGGGTAGCGAATAGCTCACGAACTATTTGGCTCATTTACACCCCGACTGTTGGGCTATGTTGTTCGGCCGATTCAAGCTAAATTTTTACCGAGTAAAAATTTACAGCCATAATTCTAAATCTTCGATTTTCGAGCAAGCCCGTCTGACTGACATGTTTACAAATATAAAAAATAAAAAAATTCGACATGTAATCTATTAATTGTCTCTTAAAGTCATAATTTGAGTAAATTAATACTAAATAAAAATATAAATAAATATTCTTAAAACCGTCAAAACAAATATAATTTAAATTGACAAATGTAAAAGTTCGGTTTTCAAGTTTTAACTAACATAATTTATCACTAATTAATTAAATAAATTATTTAAATACATTATTAATAGTAAGTCCTTAAAGTAAACCTTATAAAACATGAAATGCTGAACAATATAAATAATAACATACTTTAGTTTAATACTTCAAAAGATTAGAAATGCGATAAAAGATCGCACTTGTTTAAGAATGAATCTATTTTTTAATTTCCGAACATGCTCTCCAATAATAAAAGTAAACTTTGATATAATGATGTCAATCAAGTTGGTCAGGCTATTCGATTCAGGTCCATTCAGGTGATATATTTCGAGTTAAAAATATTTAGCCCCAATCCAATTTTTTTCCGGGCGATTCCCAGCTAGGTTTACGTGACCCATTACCAAAAATTGAGGTTTCCATAGTCGTCACCAGAAAAATTAAGACGAAAAGATGATAAAACTCATAAGAGAAGGCCACATGTATTCGTGATCGAAGAAAAAAAGGAAACTAAGATCTGAATTGCTACTCCCTCTCTTACGCAATCCATCACCAAGAAAATTTGTTGAACTTGAGAATAATTAATAAATTTGTTGTATCACTCAACAAAATTGATAGGATTTTATTTACGCAGTTTTAATCCTATTATTTATGTTGCTTTATTTGGAGTTATTTGTCTATCTGAACTCTAGTGTTAGTTAGAATGTTTAGTAGATTAATCCTGTAAATTAATAGAGTCTGTTATCTTGGTAAGTCTTTTATTGTCTCTTACTTATTTAATTTTTAGAGATAATTATCAAAATCTTATTTTGTGAAAATAGGACTCTCTCAAGGAAGTTGGACTATATATCACTTGAAGTTTTTGATGAAATATAAACAAGAGTGAGGACGAGAAAAATAGAAAGCAAACTACAGTTTCTGTCACTCATTATCTCAGGATTCTTCAAGTTTATGTTTGATCAAACGAGAAGATTTTAGGAGCGATTATTTTCGAGTTTTTTTTTTTGTAATATTACAAGATCTCATCACTTCTTTATTTGTAAAAACTTTTCTAGTAATATATCTTTTGGCTTAAGGTCGTGATCTGTGAGTTTATTTAACTCACAGACAAAATTTACTTATGTGTTTAATTTTCGAATATAAGTATGTTAGTGGAGATGTCTAAACATCACCACTAACATCTGAGTTTAATACGTTCATGCAAGTTATTAAAGACCTTCAAAACTTTCAAAAATAATTTACCTTGAACAGAATTTGTGATCATATCACAAAGGACGTGATTTTAAGAGAATGACAACTATGTATGTAGAAATATATATATATATATATATATATATATGTATATATTATATATATATTTATGCTTTAGAGAATAAAAGGAATTGATCATCGCTTTGTTCTGCAGAAAAGAAGGGAATAACCCATATTGATCCAGAATTACATTCCAATTGATTTGACCCACATACTATATACTACACTACAAGACAAGAAACTAAAACAAACTTTTTCCTCTCACGTGTGTGTGCATGTGCATGTGCATGAGGTTTCATTTCATCTGCATTTGCATTTTATTTTCTTTGACTAAGTCAACACCCCCCCCCCCCCCCCCCCATCGTTATTTCCTCCATCGATATCGCAATTTCTCTTTGCCATTTTTTTCTTTTTTTTTCTTATCTTATTAGTTTAGTCAAGCGCTAGCGCCCCTATAGAGTCCGTTTTTCTGCTATCAATGAAACCGAAAGAAAGACAAAAAAAACCAGTGCCTTTCGTATAGATCGAGACTTGTAGCTTGATTCTTTACTCATTCCATACTGGAAAGAATTGCAGGAAATCGTTCGATAACACTTCTTCCTATTTCTTTCTCATGATATCCGACGATCAAGACAATTCCCGTACCCGGCTCTAAGTTGTTCAAGAATAGTGGTGTTGTAAAAAATATATATATTACAGGACTTCGTCACAATGTCACAAATATCTAAGTATATATCACTCATGTATATTTGCTACCTATTGTTAGGGATTGCGTTTTCATGATCACTTGGAAACGTATATTACATGAAACTATCAACTAATTATACCATTAAAAAGTAAAAGGAAACCATCGGTGATTATCTAATGAGTTCACGAGATTAAGGGGGTGAAATAACATATTTTAACAACCGTAATAGAGTAACATAGTAAAGAAGAGTTTTTATTGAGATCAGAAATTTCTACTTGACTAGTTTCGATTTGCCAGCAATTGCGTGATGATCTACGAGGTGCATTTTATTTTCTTTGACTAAGTCAAACACCCCCCGCCACCCCACCCCCCTCTCAAGATGGGCTATGATGGTTGACAATGCCCATCTTGCCAAGAAGAAGATGAAACTGAGGAGTAGGCGATGTCTTGGTGAACAAATCAGCCAGCTGTAAGGAAGAGGAGATAAACCGGGGCTGGAGGAAGCTCACGTACCAAATGACAATCGATTTCAAGGTGCTTTGTTCGTTCATGAAATATGGGATTCTCAAGAATATGAAGTGCAGCCATGTTGTCACACCAAAGTAGTATGGGACGAGGGATCTGAAGAAGGAAATCTGTAGCAATATAGGAAATCCATTTTAGTTCACAAACAGTGGAACCCAAAGCTCTATACTCTGCCTCAGCAGATGATCTGGAAACTGTAGTTTGTTTTTTTGTTTTCCAAGAAACCAATGCTTGTCCAAGAAAAATACAATAACCTGTAAGAGAGCGCCTTGTATCTGGACATGATCCCCAGTCAGCATCACTGTATGCAGTTAGGGTTTCAGCAGAATTACTGGGATAGAAGAGGCCTTGTGAAGGTTGTTTTTCAAGTACCTGACCAGATGTAAAGCAGCATACCAATGATCAGTAAAGGGAGAGTTAACAAACTGACTAAGTTTCTGAACAGAGTAAGTCACATCCGGTCTGGTGAAATTTAGGTAGAGCAAACGGCCAACTAACCTCCTGTATTTAGCAGGGTCCTCAAAAGGTTTAGTGGAGTCTGCAGCAAGTTTGGAGCCAATTGGTAAAGGGGATGCCTCAGGTTTGCAGCTAGTTAGCCCTGTGTCTTTTAAAATGTCAAGAATATACTTCCTTTGATGCAGATATGTACCTTGTGATCCCCTTGCAATTTCAATTCCCAGAAAGTACTTGGCTGGACCTAGATCCTTAATGGTAAATAGGGTATCAAGGTAAGTCTTCAACTCAGTGATCTCAGTAAGATTATTTCCAGCGATTAAGACATCATCAACATATATCAAGAGGGCCATGAAGGTAGTGTCTGTCCTTTTTATGAAAAGGCAGTGATCATATCTTGATTAGATTTGTTCCACTCTCTTGATGCCTGCTTCAGTCCATAGAGACTTCTGTTTAACTTGCAAACCTGTACTGAAGTAGCCTTAGTGTAGCCAGGAGGTGGAACCATATAGACCTCTTCATGGATATAACCATGCAAAAAGGCATTATTTATATCCAATTGATGGAGTGGCCAGGACTTGGAGGTGGCCAAAGCAATGAGTAGTCTGACAGTAACAAGCTTTGCAACAGGGGAAAAACTGTCAAAAAAGTCTTTGCCTTGTATCTGATGAAACCCTTTAGCCACTAATCTGGCTTTATACCTTTCCATAGTACCATCTGGATTCATTTTCACTTTATACACCCATTTGCAACCAATGGGTTATTTTCCTGGAGGCAGGGTGGTCAAAGTTCATGTCTGTTGTTTTCTAGGGCCTGCAATTCTCTGTCCATTGCAAGTGTCCATTCATTGGATTTGCAAGCTTGATTATAGATAGATGGTTTTCTGATTTTGTCAATGTTGGTTAGAAAGGCCACATAATCCTCAGTAAAGATCTTAGAGGTGACATGAGGAAAAGTGGAAATTGGATATGGTTTCCCTTCATCAATGGAGGGTATGTCCTGATTATATGTGTGGTTAGTGTGATAGCTCATTACATAATCTGAATGCCATGCAGGTGTTTTCTTAGTTCTGGAACTTTGCCTTGTTGTGGGATTCTGAGATGTATCCATGAGTGTGTCTGATATTGGAGGATCAGTTGTAACATCAACACAAGGTAGAGCAATGCATTCAGGTTGTGGTTTGCTTTCCTTGTATGGTAAGATGTGCTAAAAAAAATCACATCTCTGGATGTAAATGTGGCACCAGACTCCATATCATATAACCTGTATCCTTTTTGACCACTGACATAACCAATCATCACACATTTTGAGGCTCTGGCTGTGAATTTTGTTTTATGTGGCAAAGGTGTTTGTTGCATAAGCAAGACAGCCAAAAACCCTGAGTGAGAAGAGATTAGTTTTGTACCCATAAAGCCTTTCAAAGGGAGATTCCCATTTCAATACAGCACTAGGAAGCCTATTTATAATGTATGTAGTTGTAAGAATGGAGTAAGGCCACAGTTTTGAAGGTATGTTTGATTCAAACATTAAGGCCCTTGCTACATTTAGGAGATGTCTGTGTTTTCTTTCAACAACTCCATTTTGTTGGGGAGTATAAACACAGGTGTACTGATGTTGAATTCCCAGAGACTTAAAGAGCTCTTGACATTCTTTTCCCAAAAATTCTGAACCATTGTCTGTTCTAATCCTCTTGACAGATTTGTCAAACTGAGTTGGAGCCATCATGAAGAAATCTCTCAGAATGGAAAGTGAGTCAGACTTGTGGCTCATCATAAAGTTCCAAGTGGCTCTGCTATAATCATCTACCACAATGAGCATGTAAGGAGTATTTGTGATTGATGACTTGTTGTATGGCCCCCATATGTCTACATGTATAAGCTCAAAAACATTCACTATTCGAATGTTACTTGTAGGGAAAGGCAGCCTGCTCTGTTTGGAAATGTGGCATACATCACAAGGTTGTGTTTTCAATTCATGATTATATAGATGCTTGAGGTCTGAGATATGTTCCAATGTGTGAGTGGAAAGATGACCCAATCTCTTGTGCCAAGTATCAAAAGTGGCACAATGACCTGTTACAAGGGTACTTGCCTGAAATGAATCAGCCTTTTGAACTGATATAGCTGGTGATAGTACATAAAGCTTTCCAATTAGTTCCCCTTTTGCTATGATCATTTCTGTATTTGCATCTTGAAGTAAGCAATGATCTGAGTAGAATGTGCTTTTAATTCCTGATTGAGCTGTAATCTGAGCCACTGACAACAGATTATACTTGAATGATGGGACTAGAAGCACTTCTGATAAGGTTAGAGCATCAGTCAGTTGAACATTGCCCACATGAGATACCAGTTTCTGTGTTCCATCAGGTAGGTAAACTGAGATTTGTGATTTTGTAGCTAATAATTCTGTCATTAGTCTTTCATCATTACACATGTGCTTGCTTGCCCCTGTATCAATAATCCAACTGCCAGGCTTGACTGTGTCATGAGTGGATAGGGAAAAGTGTAGTATAGGATCACTTTCACATTTGACAAGGTTGACATAGTTGTTTCATGTGTTGTTCTCATTAGTAAATCCCTTTTCTGAGAAGTACTTTGTGATTTCCTTTTGGATCATTGAGGATATGTCAAGCTGACTAGTATTTGAGTATTGTGAATCTGTGGAATTTCTTGAATTATTCCCATCACTTGTGTTGGTCAAGTTTGCACCGACTTTGTTCCTTTGTTCTGTAAGATCCTTGTACCAATCTGGCACTCCATGTAACTTGAAACATTCTGATCTCTCATGACCAGTTCCTTTACAATGATCACAGATCAAATTATACCTTTCTTCCTTGCTTCTTCTCATGTTTCCTTTTCCTGTGTGATTTCCTATACCTGTACTCCAGCTATTTTGCATACCTCTTCCAGAGTAGTTGTTTTTAGCTTGAAATCGAGGAGTTTGTGATTTGTTGTTATATGTGTGAGTCCTTCCTGCATTTCCATATCTGGTCAATAATGCTGAATTGTCACTTAATTCAGCATTCATGTTCTGCAGGCTTCTTTGTTTTTCAACTCTAAGAACCATGGAATAGGCCTTATTCACAATTGGTAAGGGATCCATTAGAAGGACTTGAATTCGAACATGCTCATAAGTATCACTTAATCCCATTAAGAACTGCATTAGCCTTCTATTTTGCTCAATCTCATGTAATCCTTTTTCAGATCCACAGGTACAAGCAGGAATTGGAATCAGAACAAAATATTCATCCCACAATTTTTTTTTTTAACTTCGTGAAGTAAACATCAACAGAGATATTTCCCTGTGACAAAGTGGCAATTTCCTTTTCTAATTAAAACAGTAAGGGATCATTACTTTCCCCAAATCTTTCACAGAGATCAATCCATAATTCCCTAGCAGAATCCGCATATAAAAAGGCTTCAACTATGTCCTTTGAAATTGAATTTAATAACCATGATGTAATCATGTATTCCACTTTTCTCCACTGATCAAAAGAAGTTGAATCAATCTGAGGTTTTGCTACTGAACCATCTATAAACCCTAGCTTGTTCTTCACTCCCAATGAAATTTTAATGGATCGGCTCCATGGAAGGAAATTGTTACCTGTAAGTTGTGTAGAAACTAGAGCCATGCCTGGGTAATCCGAACTTTGCGTATGTAGTGGATCGTCATCTCGAATTGTGATTTGATTTGTTGAAGAAGAAGCTGTGTTCGAGTTCAGTGCTGGCCAAGCATTCGTCGCCATTCTATGCGCCATCGGAGCTCTGTTTTGCTGTCGTACTATGAGTTTGATGTTGGAGAAGAAGGGTCAAAGGCCTGAGCTCTAGATACCATGTAGAAATATATATATATATGTATATATTATATATATTTATGCTTCAGAGAATAAAAGGAATCGATCATCGCTTTGTTCTGCAGAAAAGAAGGGAATAACCCATATTGATCCAGAATTACATTCCAATTGATTTGATCCACATACTATATACTACACTACAAGACAAGAAACTAAAACAAACTTTTTTCTCTCACGTGTGTGTGCATGTGCAAGTGCATGTGCATGAGGTTTCATTTCATCTGCATTTGCATTTGCATTTCATTTTCTTTAACTAAGTCAACAATGTGGTGTGTGATGTGTTATACGTCCTTTTTATATTTGAACTATTATTATAACTCTACCTTCTCAAATCATTAAAGTCCAATTCAAGCATACCTAAAACGGATTTAAGTAAAATGAAAAGTGGACATCTTGATATATGAATTGAATTAAAAAAAAAAAAAAAAAAACACTCTTCCACCTTAATCGGAGAGTGCCTAGTTACATTACCGAGAGTGTTTTTAAATGTTGGGAAATTAGTATATTTTTGAAGAAAACTCAACCTTTAGGCATAATATTCTTTTGCATCTCATTTGTCGAATTACAAGTGTGAATTTGAAATCGTGTTTTATGTTGTAGCAACAAAGAGTTATTCACTACAAAAAAAACAGCAAATTTTCGAGGGAACGAAATTCCCTCAAAAATTTTCCGAGGGAAATTCTCTTTTTTATTTTTAACTTATTCTTTGATTTTAACGTAAAATTTTAATAACGAGTTGTATTTCAGGAGGAGTACGAGAGACATCTGACCCAGGAGCAGGAGCGTGCGTCTTCCCAGGAGGAGAGTAACGAGGTTGACCAGGACCAGGTTTTTCTCGGCGTCGCCGGTGTGAAGAAGGGACGGCTTTACGGCACCGGCGCGTATGGGAAGATAGTGGCTGTTGCGAAGGGTTTACTGAAGGGCGACTCTTCCACCTCCTCCTCATCCCAGGCTGATAGACGACAGATCAGAGAGCTCGAGGCGCAGGTCGAGGCTCAGAGGGCGCAGCTTGAGGCGTTGCAGCAGCAGGCAGCCGAGGAAAGGCGACAGCGTGCGGAGAGCGCCGGCAGCAGGAGGAATTTCAGGCGCGGACGAACGCCCAGATGGCTGAGATGTACGCTCGTTTCCAGCAGCAGTTCCCCGCTCCCTATCAGCAGCAGCAGCAGTTTCCCCCTCCCCATCCATAGAACACTTTTATTTATGTAATAAACTTTGTTACT
>BMAC01000080.1:1883291-1921773 GCA_014905375.1 Phtheirospermum japonicum
GGAATTGGAATCAGAACAAAATATTCATCCCACAATTTTTTTTTTTAACTTCGTGAAGTAAACATCAACAGAGATATTTCCCTGTGACAAAGTGGCAATTTCCTTTTCTAATTAAAACAGTAAGGGATCATTACTTTCCCCAAATCTTCACAGAGATCAATCCATAATTCCCTAGCAGAATCCGCATATAAAAAGGCTTCAACTATGTCCTTTGAAATTGAATTTAATAACCATGATGTAATCATGTATTCCACTTTTCTCCACTGATCAAAAGAAGTTGAATCAATCTGAGGTTTTGCTACTGAACCATCTATAAACCCTAGCTTGTTCTTCACTCCCAATGAAATTTTTAATGGATCGGCTCCATGGAAGGAAATTGTTACCTGTAAGTTGTGTAGAAACTAGAGCCATGCCTGGGTAATCCGAACTTTGCGTATGTAGTGGATCGTCATCTCGAATTGTGATTTGATTTGTTGAAGAAGAAGCTGTGTTCGAGTTCAGTGCTGGCCAAGCATTCGTCGCCATTCTATGCGCCATCGGAGCTCTGTTTTGGCTGTCGTACTATGAGTTTGATGTTGGAGAAGAAGGGTCAAAGGCCTGAGCTCTAGATACCATGTAGAAATATATATATATATGTATATATTATATATATTTATGCTTCAGAGAATAAAAGGAATCGATCATCGCTTTGTTCTGCAGAAAAAAAGGGAATAACCCATATTGATCCAGAATTACATTCCAATTGATTTGATCCACATACTATATACTACACTACAAGACAAGAAACTAAAACAAACTTTTTTCTCTCCACGTGTGTGTGCATGTGCAAGTGCATGTGCATGAGGTTTCATTTCATCTGGCATTTGCATTTGCCATTTCATTTTCTTTAACTAAGTCAACAATGTGGTGTGTGATGTGTTATACGTCCTTTTTATATTTGAACTATTATTATAACTCTACCTTCTCAAATCATTAAAGTCCAATTTCAAGCATACCTAAAACGGATTTAAGTAAAATGAAAAGTGGACATCTTGATATATGAATTGAATTAAAAAAAAAAAAAAAAAAAACACTCTTCCCACCTTAATCGGAGAGTGCCTAGTTACATTACCGAGAGTGTTTTTAAATGGTTGGGAAAATTAGTATATTTTTGAAGAAAACTCAACCTTTAGGCATAATTTCTTTTGCATCTCATTTGTCGAATTACAAGTGTGAATTTGAAATCGTGTTTTATGTTGTAGCAACAAAGAGTTATTCACTACAAAAAAAACAGCAAATTTTCGAGGGAACGAAATTCCCTCAAAAATTTTCCGAGGGAAATTAAAAATCCCTCGAAAATCAGGGCGTCAAATGTTCCCGCCATGTTTACCGAACGAAAAATCGAGGGATGACCGACGGGTGGTTGTCCGAGGGAAGTAGTCCCTCGGAAAACCGAGGGATATTAGATTTCCCTCGGTTTCATTTATTATTTTTTTTAAAAAAATAATTAAATTTCCGAGGGAATATAATTTCCCTCGGAATTATTCCGAGGGAAATTGTATTCCCTCGGAATTTAATTAATTTTTTTTAAAAATTAAAAATCGTAAAAAATAGAAAAAAATAATACAAAATAGGATTTATTTCCGGGACGCTTAGGCGCACCCCTCCCCGTCCCGGTCGTGATTTTTTGGGTTTTGTTTCTATTTTTTACTATTTTTTGGATTTTTTTCTATTTTGTTATTTAACAAATAGGCATGGTGATTTTATATGCTTCTCCTCACCATCCGTACAAGTTTGGACTCTTCTCTCTCCTCAAAACTGCTTCTCCACCAATCAACTCAACGTAAGTTTGTATGCTTTCATTTTCGGTTCAATATTATTGCAACTATATAGGGTTAAATTATTATTATTAGTCATGTGAAAATCACAAATTGCCAAAAAAAATTAAAAAACAGAATAGCATATTTTGTATATAAATAAATAAATCTTATTTTAGCCTCTTAAATTATTAAAGATCGATTTTGCTTATAATGGAATTATAAAACCGAAAAATCCGAAAAAATAGTAAAAAATAGAAACAAAACTCGAGAAATTACGACCGGGGCGGGGAGGGGGTGCGCCTCGGCGACCCGGAAATAAACCCTATTTTTTTTCTAGTTTTTTCTTTTTTTAATTTATTTGATTTTTTTTTTTTTGACATTTTCCGAGGGAATTTAAATTCCCTCGGAAATGTCAAAAAATAAAAAAAAATTCAAATAAATAGAAAAAAATAGAAAAATCGTAAAAACGAAAACCGATCCTATCATCTTAGGCACGTGGGGTTGTTTTGACCCCAAATTCGATCTTAAAATACCAACGAGCATGTGCGTGCCCTCACGTGTCGTGGGGTTCGACCAACAACAAGATACGATTGATCGATGAACTCCTTCGGTTGGAAACGTGAAGCGACGTAGTGTCGTGATTTTTGATATTTGGAGGAGGTGTGCCGTCTCGTCGTTGTGGAACCACGGGGGTCGGACGTCGATCGTTTAGTGCGCGTTTTCTATTTTTTTTCGATTTTATATGAATAATGGAAAAAATAGAAAAAATACGAAAAAATAGTAAAAAATAGAAACAAAACTCGAGAAATTACGACCGGGGCGGGGAGGGTGCGCCTCGGCGACCCGGAAATAAACCCTATTTTTTTTTTTTAGTTTTTCTATTTTTTGGATTTTTTTTATTTTTGACATTTCGAGGAACTGGTTTCGATCGAACGCATGTAATTCATAAATTTTAAATTTTTTTTTTATTATAATTGATTTATTTCTTTGACTTTTCTTTAATTGCTTTTTTCAATTTTTGGAAATTTTAATAATTAAACAAGAATTAAAATTAAAACAAAAAATTAAAAATTAATAAAAAAAATTAAAAAATTAAAAATACCGAGGGAAAGTTCCCTCGGAATTTTGAAAATTTCGAGGGAATGGGACTCCCTCGGAAATCCGAGGGAAATATGTTCCCTCGGATTTTCCCTCGGATTTCCGAGGGATTGTCCGGTAATGGTTCCGAGGGAAACAATCCCTCGGAATTCCCTCGGTTTTGTAATTGCGAGGGATTTATTTCCCTCGGAACCGATTTCCGAGGAAGGTTTTTTCGAGAGAATTTTTCCCTCGAAATTTCCCTCGGTTTAACCAAAACCGAGGGATTTTTGCTTAATTTCGAGGGAAAAATCCCTCGAAAATTTTGATTTTTTTTGTAGTGATTGTCAAGCTCCATTCTCGAATTTATTAGACAATGCTCAGCTGAAAGGTCATTTCTTTAGCACTTGGTCCAGTTCCACAGTTCAAGACACCGAAAAAGTTATCACAAGAGATATTCGTGCTTTTAGTTCGTCGGATTAAATTCAATTGTCTTCGTTGTATCCTGAGAAGCAGACGCTTATATCGATCGAATTTGTTTTAAGAAAATTATGACTCTCACGAGTCTTAATTATCGTTTCATATTTGTGTTTTTTCTTTTGAGATATTTTTCGTACAACCTCCTTGTGTAAGAGTATTTTCTCTCTCTCAAGGAGTGTCGCTTACCTTTGTTTATGCAAGGAGACTCTTTTACCGATTGCCAAAAGTTGCAAGTTTGTTGTTGAGTTCAATAATATTTCTATCACAAAAACTATTTTTAAGCCGGCTAATGATAGTCTTGTGTTAGATGGTCATACCTTTAGAACAAAATTGCATTTTTTATTTAAATAATGCAAATTATGCTGTTTTGAAAAGTATTTGCCGTAAAATTATGAATTATTATCCAAGAAGTATGATCGGCTAACCAATCGACCTGACAATTACTTGCCTTTCTAGCAAATCAAAGAATTTAACCGATGAAAAGAGAGAAATTAAATAAACACTAAAGTGATCTTTATTAATATTTACGTGATAAATCCTCCCTGTTACAAAACTCAAAGAGCGCGATGGACCATGTAATAAGTATAAGATACATGGTAATGTAAAAAAACAAAAGGAATGATGAGCCTTCAAATACATGAAAATATATATTACTCAAGAATGAAAACTATATATAACTCAAGAATGAATATTACATATTAATATTACAAATAATAACTAATTTCAGTTCTGGGAATCTTTTGGTCTATAGAGACCAACATGGCGATCATGTAAGTGTTGGATTGGCCTGGAATTTGCTTCTGATTCCTGTAAAAAACACAAAATATAGAAATCAAGATTGGAACATCGTGTGTAAAATTTGAATAGCCTTGTACTGATTTATATTTAATCTCATTTCACATGTTGCTAAGATTAAATTTCCTGAATAAAAAAATTAAATATCACGAGTTTTCATATAAAAGAAAATATATATCTGAGTCATATCTTTATGTTGACTTATTTACTAAAAAACCAATTGAAGTATATTATCATGTTGTTTTTTACACGTGAAACACGTTATACATTATTCATGATCGCTACATATTATTTTTTTTAAAATGATCAAGACAAGAAATATAATTGATAGAGAGAGCGGGAGAGCATTTTATATTGAAATTTAAAATTCGAAAAAATTTAAGCCACTTTAATTGAAAAACTTACATCGTGGACAGCCTCACGAATCAATCGAACTTGTTCTCTAGACACAGTTCTCACCTGATGATTAATTAATTAATTCACCAATTAGAAAAATAATGTAGCATGATTACAAATTTCAAAAAATTAGGCAGTTTATGTATAATCATACCTTTCTCACAATTGTCCAGATAATATCTTGAGTGCAAGGAGGAACAGTAAGTGAGCCAATGTATCTGTAATACTTTCTACTCCCAAATTGAATGAGCCCTGGATTAACAATGCCTACAGCTTTCTCTACCTCGTGTGTACTAGCAACTGCTTCCAAGTCACGTTGCATCTTTCAAGGAAAATAATTAATTAATTAATTAATTAATATATAAGTTAGAATTATTTATCTATCTAATTTAAACATAGAGTACGTCTGTGGTATGTACCTTTGACAAGAAGGAATCGGGACGTCCGAGTTTATACATGATTCCAATCACAGCCGTCCGATTATCGTTGCTCTGGTGCACCAAATGGACTTCCATGTCGAACCTATATATTTATTGGATTTAATTATATAAAATTAATGTTAATTATTTATTTATTTATTTATTTATTATTGATGAAGAATTGAAAAATACCTTCTGCCATTAATGGTGTGTTCAGAAGGTGCGTGCCAATGGGATTGCCTAAGCTCAAACAGGGTTCCATTTATCCTAATATTTCCTGCACCATCGATCCATCTTAACTGCACACATAATAATAATAATAATAATAATAATAATAATAATATATATTAGTGGTGACTAATTTAATATAGTTGTAAGTTATGATAAATTAGTAAATAAAAAAAGTGTTCACCATCATGTCATGGCCCCTATTGATAAGAGTAGCATTAGAGGGCTCATAATCTCTGTTTAGTCTGCCCAAATGTGAACCCATTGCAACCCTTTGATCCAGTAGATCAATGGGTGATTGCATTTTCCCAAAATTGCACTCTCTCCATTCGGGCCGGATCTCTCCCCAGTGCGCCGGCCCGTTCTCGCCATCTTCTTCGTAACTAAACTCCCTCTCGTCATCTACAACGATTTTTTATTTTTTTTCAAAATAAATAAATCCAGCAGATATATATTAATAAAACTAATAAAATGCTTAAACTTACCAACTTCTTGAGCTCTTGTTGTGAAGCATGCAACTGAGAGCATGAGAACAATAATAATGGAGGATTGTGAGAATTTTATAAATTTCATGGTTGTTGGCTTCTAGATATATATTTAATAGTTTGATTTGATATGCAAAATGAAATAATGAAGTTGGTATGAGAGGATGGCTATTAATTGATTTGTGGAGGTACTTATATAGACCAAACCAAGCAACAACATTTATTATTTAATTAATGAATGTGAATGCAAGAGTGGGAGTAGTTGATTTTGATTGGAATTTGATGTAAGAAATGTGTGTGGTATCTGAATACATAATCAGATTTTGACAGGAAAATTAGATCAGTCCCCACACAATAATTAAAATATAACACTAATATAAATACACTATGGAATATGACCCACGTGGGCATTTTTGGAATTTTAATTCTCTTGTGCCTCTTTTCTGGGCAAAAGTGGCCCTACATGAGATCAGCGCTTATGGTTCGATTTTGACTTGTGTATGTCTTGGATTATTGGTCTATGCTGCCATTGTTTTATTTTTTTTAAAATGATGATTGGGTTTAGATGCGGAATTTTATCCAGAATTTTATAACTAATCTTTTTATTTGAGTTAAACAAAGAAAACTAAATCATTTATTGCACATTTTATTTTGAATAGTGGGTTTAATAATATCCTTATTGTTGAAAAATTTTATACACAATCTGTTCATGACACATTAAAATATGGCACGGACCTAGTAGACGATAGGATTTTTATACAAATATAAATTTTTTCCACCTAAATCCCAATTCTTGTTAGCGAAGGTGCGTAACGTGATGCAAAGCGAAATAAGACCTAAATCAAATTTTTTTTTTCTTCTTCTTCTTAAATAAAAGATGACACTTTTACAAAATGTTGAAAATAAAATAAAGTGTTTGAAAAAAATTAAACATGATCAAAACATTTCAATGTTAAACAGTGCACCTTTTGAAAGATTATGTGGGATATATGATGATTAAATTTGACTACTCGATGACTAGGAATAGCAGCAAAACCTTTTTCATAAATTAGAAAGGGGTCATCAATTGAAATGTTTGAAACAGGTGAAAGAAGGTCGCCATTATAGTTGAAACAAATAAACATAGTCAATTGAATTAGTTTTATAATCATGAAATTCAAAGATTGTGATCTTTCTAATTGAAATTATAGTCACCCTAATGGAAACTTTAATTAATGTAAAAAGGGGAAGCAATTGGTCAAGTGAAGTTTCAAAGTATTTCCAGGAAAAATAAAATATGATGTAAGAAAGGTCTAGAATTGGAGTTTGGTAAGCAAAAGGCAACAGCAAAGAAAAAGAAAGGAACATGAGTGGGATTTCATTTCATGATTCGCTGCAAATATTGTACGGTGGTGATGGTTTCACATTTATTATTATTTTGCACATATGCTGACTTTTTGGATTTATTCAAGAACAAGAAGGCGACTATATTGTACGGAGAGATCATTTTTATTTATTTTTTTAATAACCGAGTTTAATTAATTTGGGAATGGGTAACCCATCCCGCAATCCACTGATATCGTATCAAAAGTCTCTTAGCATAATTTTTATATCACATTCCTTTGTTATTCAGGCATTCACCTATCAGAGATCATGTATTTCTAGTTTTATAAGTGATAATGTATTTTTTTGGTTTATATTCGCTATCGATGCAAATAATTCGTGGGGTGGCAAATAAAACTTATATTGATCTATTATGAATCAATTCATGAATTATAGAGGTGTGTGATCTACTTAGAGCATGTAGAATAATAAAAATGGATTGAAGAGGTGATATGAGAATTAGTGATGTCAGCAATGATTTGAGAAAAGTTGTGTGATGCCCACAACTTAATAAAAATGGAGAGGTGATATTAAATAGGTGATATTACACACACTATTATTTTATTCCATTTGTTTTGTTCTTATAAATATTTAAATGATTGAAACCATTACAAAATATTTTTTATTAAAAGAATCGGATATTTTACGAATTTTTAAATAATTATTTCTGATTTTTATATTATAATATTATTTTATATTTTTTTAGAGTTTAATGAATTATTTTATTTTAAATTCAAATTCAAATTTCTGTTTCGTATTAAAAATTTTTCAATTCATCCGATTTTTTAAATATTTTTTTAGTTTTCATTATTTTATCGAAAATTTTTATTATTTTTAGAATAAATTTAATTATTGTGTTTTATCTTTTGAATTACAAAAATTATAAATTTCTGCCTTTTCTTTTTTTTGAATTTTTATTTTTTTTCAAAACTTGTATATTATTTCCATATTTTATTAATTTTAGAGTTTATTGAATTACAAAATTATAATTATTATTTCTGTTTTTTTATTATATTTCTGAATCTTTTCCAATTGCTTTTGATTTTTTACGAATTAAAAAAAATAAAATTGGTATTACTATGGACCGATGGAGATCCAACGTGCCATTTAACCCCAACCATTGAATTTAAAAAAAATGTGGATGAGCACTTGAGCGCACACAGAGGCAAATCACCGTACCAAATGAGCGTGCCTTGTACATGCTCTTATTGTGCAATCTCCCAAATTATAAAGGTGTATCAATCTGTAGACTCTATTAACATCAATTACAACTATGTGCATTATATTAAAAAAAATATATGTGTATATCAGTATAACCATGAAGGGTGCATAAGAAAATTCTATATATTACTTCAAAAGATATGAACCTTGCTCAAACTCAACTCAATGGTTAGCCATTAAACTGTATGCACATGTAAGCTTTTTAACTCAACATACATAAAAAAAAATAGCAACTTATTTAAGTGCAAGTTTTGCCTTGTTGACGGCTCTAGATTTAAGTGTTTGATTTGCTAGTTAAACCTGAATTTTAGAGCATTCTAACAACATGGCCTCACTGTAATCACCAAAACATGAATGGGTATGGGTGTTGAATATTTATGAAACCAAATAAAGATATTAACCCAAATAGAGGGGCCCGCCAATGGATCCAATCTACACCCATGAGATGACCCAACCACTAAGTTTTTTCTGGCAAATTATTACATGCACCAGGTGTCATTTTCCATTGCTGGTGATCTCATCTCGTATTGAAACTGTTCCGACCGTCCTTGATACTCTGCACCCAATTCGAAACTCAACAAAGCACATGGTGAAAAGAATGTAAGGCATAAATGTGTTAACAAATGTCATACCAGTCGTTTAAAGGATCTACTTTGTGCAGTTTTCTTGGACTCGTCTGAATCTGGTTTGGCACGATCCAGAGCCTGAGGCACAAAAGATTTCATTTGTTGAATAGTAAAAGAAATAACCAAAAACGCAAATTCTGCAATAAATGAGAAGACGAGTAGAATTAAATTCAATAAAATGTTAAAGTCAGTGAAAACTAATTAAATGACTCACCTCTATTAAAGACTCCACACGACGTCTCATCCGGGTATGCATGAAACCCTCTGAGCACTGCTTACACAAGACATTTGAGATCGCGTATCTAAAAAATTTTAAACCCAACCACAAATTAACCTGGCCTTTATTCGACCAACTCTAATCTTCTTTTCTTATTTTATTACCTTTGGACAACATATTGCACAAGTTACCTAATATACTCCAGATTGAAGTGGAATTAAAAAAAGAAAACTACTCAAGTTAAACAGCTCTATCCGAAAACTTTTCTGTCTCCATGACTATTGTTGTGTTTCTCCTCATTCTTTTGTTGCTTACACTTTTATGGTGTGAATAGTGCATGGAAGATTAACTAGTGAATACAACTTTTGGGGTGCACAGCTTCTCACCTTGACATGATAGCTAACATAAGCATGAAACGTTGATAAACTCCAAACAGTTCTGTCCAGCTTTCTACCTTCCACATGGCGAGGAAATATGACTATTCATCAGAGACACGTGACTTCATCAGAACATATTTTAAAAATAAAAAAAGTAGAATACAATATCAACACAAAATTCGGGAATTACCAAAGCTGACAAATCCACAGTTTGCTGATAATGCTTCATCGGAAGCTCCTTTCAATTCTTGAGGGGGAGAAGAAGACCACAAACAAGGAGGAGCATTGTTCAGTCCAGCAGTTCGCCTTGCTTCCACAAATTCCTGAATGGTCATCAAATTATAGAAAGGCCGTTGAAGAAAATTATTCGTGCAATTTTTAGAATGGACATGCAAACAGAATTGGCATTTGGATAATATATATTATTAGCAGAATCACTTATTTGGACCTGCATCACTTAGAACAACTAAAATTGTACATTAAGAAGTTTCTCCTGACTAATTCTAAGAATGTAACAACTTTTCAACTTATCATGTAAAAGGAAGAAAAAAAAAGGTAAAAAAAAAAATGCACATACACTAGGTTAGTGTAAGTATTCCGAGTTTTTCAATGGTACAGAAAGGTGCAAGCTGACAGGAAAAGGTAAAAAAGAGAAGGCAATAATGACAAAAAATAAAACAAAATAAAGAATGATAGAAACTCGCTACACTCCACTGTAATTTTATCCACATACCTGAAAGAAAGAAGTAGCAAGAACAGTATCTACTGAATCCTTGAACCGCATGGGGAAAATCACAGACACCTTATCTGCCTGCAACCAAATTAACAAACACATGCCATTCAGGTCCTATAGGAATACACACACACTTAATCACCCAAATAGTACAAGAGGTGGATGTTCTTGCAAGCAATTCATATGTATGCTGTTGGTGAACAGACAAAATCAATGAACAGGAGAAATGTTTAGATTAGATTTACCTGAGAAACAACAAAAAATGATTCGTTGGGCCGGTGCACAATGGAAACGGGCTGGTTTAAATTAGACTTAGCGCCCCTCGAAGTAAGTTGTTTCAGAATTGCTCTTAATGGTGCACCCTGTACTACTTCTCTTATAGAAGCAATCTTAACCAGGAGTGCTTGCTTATGCTCTATAAACAGACAGGTCATCAGATAAAACTCAGTATTACAAAGAATGAGGTACGGAAAAGCGTGCACACCTAAACTAAACGCAAACAGTTACGTTTCCAAAATCACAAGTAAAATGTTTATGGTGAATGAAGCAATCACAAGCATCTTGAAGTTCAAGAAAAAGTATCGTTGTATAGAAATCGGGGGAAAAAAAACTTTACAAGAGTCAAGCATTGATATTTTTGCATGTGTAACACAAGTTTTAACACTTAAATTATTATAAAACCAGTGGCACTCCTTACACATAAAGGGATACTGATGAGTTGAAGTACAGAAAATAGGATACTATTTGATTATTCTTATCGACTCCATGCAATAGAGGGGGTCATTTTAGATGAGAAATAAACCTCCACTTTTGGAAAATATTTTCTCTACGCACAAAGGTTGTTTTCTAATCAGCACACTTTGTTTAGAATAGAAGTTTAAATAGCTCACCCTCATTTATCTGGGTTTCAGGAGCTGCTATATAAATATAGGTAGCACAATACCAGTTTTATCTAAAATGAACAAAATAAATTTATTAATGAGGAGCTGCACCTAGATAGCACTTGATAGAGTAGACTAACAAAGGATGATGGGATAACCAACCCATTTAAGTACAGGACATTGGTTGCCTGGTGGATATAAGTATATAATAAAAATGTTTTATCATCCATGGATTAATAACCACAGACATTCTTTCGATGATGAAGGGACAGACAAAAAGAAGAAGAAAAAGATCAATTTATTTGGTTTCGGAACACTTGAACCAATGATGTTGTCCACTGTAACCAATAATATATTGCATTTATTAACAAACGTAACAGCAAATATATCTCAGTGTTCCTCATATTACAGAAAAAAAGAGTGTTTATTTAAAAAAAAACAAAAAAGGCAACAAGACCAAAGACGAGTTCAGACGAGTCATTAAAGAGAAACTCGCATGCCAACTAATACCCAAAAGTTATACTCTCAATAATAGTCTTATGATTTCGGTTTTCGAGTTAAAAAAGGCATCCCAAAAAGTAACACATAACATCAATTGAAGGTACCTCAACAATAAACAACTAGACCAGTTTAAATATTATAGATGGACCAAAACACCTGAGACAAATAATAAAGCAAAGGACAAAAAAACTCCAACTTTTCCACAACAGGGACAACTCTATATCACATAGAGTCACCATGGAAGCCTCATAATGAATGACCTTACAGAGGAAACTCACTGAACCTTCATCTGGTGGAAGTTTGGACAAGTTTAGTTTCACTGTGAGGTTAAAGCCATCCCTTGGCGGATCAAGAATTTGTAAAACCACGCCATATGCTGCTTTTATTGCTTCGATAGTTACTTCAGGAAGTCCCCCAAAAGATACAGTTTCTGGAGGTGGGGCCGGTAGTGATAGTGATAGTAGAAGAAGATTTGGATTCTTCACAGTTGCCTGCAAAAAGACTTGTGGGATCAGATAAAGAAAGTTTATGGCCCTGTGGTGCTAGCATGCAGTGAAATATAATTGTCTAAAAACAACCAATGCAGTTAGTATATGAAGTCTTTTAGATGATGACAATTCCTTAATATTCCATAAGATTTGTATCACCTGAATATGGTAGCGGACATCATCGAATTCAACCCACTGGCAGTCTAACTCAACTCCTTTCTCCAAACTTGAAAAAAAGAAAGATAGTGTCAACAATTATCAGTGGAAAATGATTATGAAATAAAAAAAAAAGTCACACAATTATGTACTGGTTTGTACAAAAGTCAAGCAAATATCGTCCATGAAATAAATAAATAAATAAATAAAAAGGTGATCTTATGAAAAAAAACAAAGCAATGGAAACAAGAGAACATCTTGGATTGAGAAAGGATCTGTCAATCACATCATAAAAACTACTTGTACGTGCAATATCGAAAAAGACACAGCATATAAGTGATATGACAGATGAGTTTTATTATTAGCAATTAATATTACCATGGAATAAGAACATAACTGGCAATAAACAGTTCATAGAACTTTCCTTGTACACCTGGATACCACAAAAACCACTATTAGAAGTGATCAGACATCTATTCTAATATTCCCCAGTTAGGCGCTAGGTTTCTCTTAACCGCCTATGTTTTTCTTCAGATTAGGCCGCCTAAGAGGACAACACTTTAAATCAGCTATTCTTTATATATTTTTTCATATTGCAGTGTCATCTGATAGTAAGGAACCAAGTGTAAATCAATAATCAGTGTTGTAGACGAAAACATGTGATATTAAGCGCAGCAAAAAATACTTGCAAAATGAAGCACTTGTATAAATACTAAGACGAAAAACAAAATAATCAATTAAGAATATCTATTATAGTAAGAATAATGATTGGTTTTTTACTTTTGAACCCGAGTAGACAAGAGTTGCAGGAGATATCTGCAAGATGACTGCAACAGTGTCATGGATTTTTACTTGCTACTCCCAATCCTTTGGGAGCTTTGGGAATTCAAACTCAGGATTGGATCTCAATGACTCGAGGATTTATGCTGCGACCAAACAAAAGGAAGGATACATTAAACAACATAAGTTGGAATGAACCATAACAAAAGATATTAGCTTAATTTACGCACTCAGGCATAAGCTCAAACAATTTTCTTAGCTCATGACATATAATTTACGAAAGTAAGACTTTGTAAATCAAAATATGACAAGTGAACGTCGTCTTATTACACTCAGAGAACTAGAATAAAAATAGAAATGAAAAGAGATTGTTTTGGAAGAAGACGCGTCTTTAGCTGATGGCAACTGGGCTAATCTGAAACCCAAGAGTTGCCTGAGAAATATTGGTGCCACGGGACCCAGCCGGCGCTAATTTGGGCCCGTTACCCGGAGAGCCCAACACCTCCCACCCCCACCCCCAAGAAATTAAATAGTTTTACCAACCTATCAGAAAATATATATATATATAGAGAGAGAGAGAGAGAGAAAACCCTGCCTTTCCCTCGAGTCAGACAAAGAAAGAAAGGACTCCCGTTGAGTTCCTACGCGTTCATGTCTACAACTCAATTCATCCGATCACTATAGGGATGAACCTAATCCGGAATATGAACCATAAAAAACATACCTATTAAACCGATCACAAGAATACCAGCTACAATACCTATTATCCAAAGAGGAATCCTTCCAGTAGTATAGGCCATTTATTCCACTTCCCTCCAGTTTCATCAAGTGTGTGAGTATATATATATATCCAAAATCGTTTGAATGTTTGCTAGACATCAATTGGGATACCAAGCAATTTGACTAGAGTGGTGACGACACTTAAAATAATTTTTCAAACAATCGTTACTAGTACACAGGGATCCTCGTGAGAATAGCAAAATTCAGATAGAAATGAATTCAATAATTCAAACTAAAATTTGTTGCTATATGATGTTTTTCAGCTATCCTATTCCTTTTTACCTAACGGACATACAATACAATGATAACAGAAAGCCCAATGGATCTCTGACGGAATTAAAACAATAAGATGAGCTGCAAAAGTCAATTTCAAAGGACTTGGATTGAACAGAACAATGATTGAAGTTAATTGCAAATGAACAAAACGAACACGCACCGAACATACAAAGAACTTACCCGTCGTCAGTCGAGCTGGAGTTGGGCGGCGCCGGCGAGGATGAGGGGCGAAAAGACGAGTTGGAAAGGGAATGAGAGAAGAGTGATGCGAGGGAGCGAATCTTCTGCTGTGGTTAAAAAAAGCCAGCATTTGCTGCTGTCAAATAAACGACATCGTATAACATGAAATTGATGAGTAAACCCGTGGATGAGTACACCAATAATATTTTAAAAATATTAAAATTATAATAAATCAACTATAAACTCTATCTAATATGTGATATAAACAAAAAGAAAATCATAAACTAAAAACAAAGGAAAAAATGAAAAAAGCGTTCAGAAAACCTAGAAGAACATAAAGGGAAAAAAAAAACCAGAAAAAAGAGAAGAAAACATGAAAATGAAGAATTTATCTTCGAAATTCTTTGCAAAGAAAAAAAAGAGAGAAGATGGATCATATTAATTAATCAAACATCGAGGAGGGCTAGTCTCTCATATTTGTGAAAATTGGCGTTTATCTAAATAAAATTGAAAAAAAAATAATTGGGCTACCGTATGATTCGACTTTGGTTTCATGAACAATGAAACAGTGTTCGAAATTTATTTTAGAACAAATATGTCATATTCGAAATTTTTTTAAAATACTTTGTTTCTTGACAAAAAACAAACTGTTGATAGCAGATTTTCGAACTTAAAATCGATGTTTGACAGTCTGTTTTTACCATGAATTATGATATGCTCGATTCTTTTTTCCGAATAACCTGTTTATGTTGATCATCATCAGTTGGAACACAACCCCTACAATGAACATTATTATGACGAAAAAGTAAAAAAAAAATTACAAAATAGCAATGTGATTATTGTAACACTGAAAATTGTAGAGAAAACTTGCATTATTCATCTTGTTTATACTATCATCCTCCATTATTGAGTCTTTGTTTTGAGGTAGGTTTTGAAATGGTTCTTTAAATGTTTTAGGAGAGAGAATATGGTCTTTTTTTAAATGTTTAAACAATTTTATGAGATGGTTATTTTTGTCTTTTCAAACATATCAATTTTTTGGTGTCAATATCCGCCCCTTATTTTTATCATTATTATGCTTCAAATATTTATTTTTCTATTAATTTAGTGTGTTTTTTTTCAAATCTTCGTTTTATTGAAATGTAAAAAAATAAATAAAAGGGTTATATTGAACCCAATTAGTATGGTATTCGGTTCGAATTTTCTTTGTAACATGAAATGTTGTAAACACACTCTAATAAAAAAAGGAAATAAATCATTTAAATGCATAAACTACCCCCAAGCCCTTATTGCATATATGAAGCCATATCGCACCATCTGGCGATTTTTCTGGTCATAGTTGGTACCATCGGACTTGTTTCGTCCGGACATCCCTGCACTCCTGGTTTTGTTGTCGTCTGCTACCATTAGCCCCCAAAAATCACATTCTTAATCTCGCCACTGTTCAAATTTCATTTCAAATAAACCTCCACAATCTGGCCATTTGTTCCAAACAAATTGTTTTCCTTTGACCACCGATTATGAACAAATTTTCGTAGTGCGGACCTAGTTTCGAACAGGAGTGGGGCCATGGTAGTAGCTTCAAATAGGTCGTCATCTGCTGTTCTCTTTTTCTCACCCATGATTTTTTTATCCATTTAATTTATATTTGCTTCACCTTCACTTGTTCATTATTTGTGTGTGTGTGTGTGTTGGTTTCCCTTCTCCATCTTTGTCGCCTCTTTATTTTGTGTATGTGTATTTTGAGCTTCTTCTTATAGTAAAATGTAAAAACACAAATAATGCAGAGGGCTAGTGTAGTTACCTCGAAACAAGAAGAATCGATGCTTTCTCTTCCAATCTTATGTATGGTCACATATGGTACAAGAATGGAGATGAATGATGATAGAACCCAATAGTGAATTTGTCATAATAATGAAATAAAATAATTAGTGGCAATAAAAAAGGTATAAAAATTGTATCTAACATGAAAGGAGAGAGAGAGAGATGAGCGACCTAAGGGATAATAATGTCTTTTAGTTGTATTTATTGATTAATTTGCCTAATTTATATGCATAAAAGCCATAAAATGTTTACATCGATACAAAACACACACTAACACAAACAAAAACAATCTCATTTTGATTCGCACTAGCAAACATTTCTCAATCAAATGTATTCTCATTTCTAAATATAAGATTTAAATTTCATTCGCTCATCAAATACAATTCATCTTAATCTTAAAATAAGAAAATATATGGATATAGAAATGGAGATTCCGGTTAATCGAAAAATGGTTATTTTCGCCTCAAAGTTAATGGTTCGGTTAACCACTGACCATCGATTCTGGTTAGAACCAAAATTGCGAACCAGTTTATGACGTTTCAATTTTGGTTCGAAAAATTTATGAACTGAAACTGCTAGTTTTAATTGAAAAAAATGGCAATTAAACTGGTCAGTTTGAGACCATTTGAAATTAATGGTTTCGATGATAGAGTATTTGATAAAATAGTCATTGGAAAAAAAGGCCGGTTAACCGAAAATCGGCAGTTTCCAATGACTATTTTTTTTAATAATCTATTTCTACATCTATAAGTACCCCCCCTCCCCAACACCAATCCTTACACCAATTCATCTATAATCTTCTTTTTCTTCTCTTATATTTTCAAACTTGAAGTTGTTAATTTGTAAAATATACTATTAATAATCAATCTTCTTCTTCTCGTTTCTATAATCTTCCTTTTATGATATTATTATGGAAAGCTCTTATCGTAATATTAATACTAATACTAATTGAGCATCTCATCGAGCCCAAGGTCCTCGAGAACCTTCGGATGTTGGCGACTATTATGTTTCCAATGACGCCGCAATAAATTGATGATTATATAGTCAAGTCAATTTCAGTGAGAATTTATCCAACTCCGACGAATACGAACCGTCAGCCTACGTCAATTTTGATGAAGATGAGTAAGAGGGGTGGGGGTGTGCTAACCATACTATGCCGCCACCGCCTCCAAGAAAGTTGAAGTTGATGGTGAAGGCGATGAGTGAATATCAATTACTCATCTTCAAATTTCATTTCACAAAATGATGATCGAGGGTGAAAGTCGGGCACAATGCAATTATTGCAAGAAGCACTACGTCTTTTGTGGTAATAATGCACGCGTGGAGAAGAAACATCCTGGCAAATATGACCTTGATAACTCTCAAACACAAATAAACTTTCATCTCCATCTACTGCCAGGGACGGTGGTCATTGTACGAGTTCTAAATGATTTCAATATAGCGAAAGTGGTCACATAAAGTTTTTTGCAAGGTTAGTTACCGTAATGGGTTTTCTTTTTAATCATGCCCATAGTAGTCATTATGAAATTATACTAGAGGTGAATTTAATCCATGTAACACTAACATTTCACGCAATAATGTAACTCGTGATCTTGATTAGATGGTTGGTGAATATAAATTGAGTTTAATGTCCATATTTGATATTTTTTCACATAGTGTCTCAATATTTTCGAATATTTAGACGAACTCCCATCATGATAATATTTATATGGGAATTACATGTCATTGGATTGCTAATTTGTATACTTTGAGAAACGTTTGATTGAATATAACGATTTTAATATTCTGCATGTTGTGGTCAATATTTCGTGAAAAATATTCATTATTTTATTCGAGTATCATTTAGGTAGCAATATATTTTCAATTTCATTTGACAATGTTATTGCTTATGAGACTAGTTTAGAAATTCTAAAAACTCTTTGCCAACCTATTATTGGTGGTAAGTTTTTTCATGTTAGATGCATTTGTCATGTTTTGAATTTATGTGTTCAAGATGGTTTAGCTGCTTTCAAAAATCAAATTGTTTTGATTAGGAGTGCGGTATTTCATATTGCAAAAATAATTCACTTGCAAAAAAAAGGGCAAAAATATTGTTAAAACAATGGTTTACATAACCCAAAAAATTATATTGATGTGTCAAATTGTTGGAACTCAACTTATAAATGCTAAATGATTATTTTGACTATAGAGAAGCATTTTGTACTTTCTTTGCCACGCAAGATGCTGAGTTCATTTTATTTACCCAAACGCTAGATGATTGTTATAATATAATGTCACGTTTACAATATTTTACTGACGCAACTGTGACTTTATCCAGTATTTATTATCCTACGTTTACACTTTTCTTGATCCATGCATTCAAAATGCTCTTATTAGTACTTCTTTACTCAAACCGTTCTAATTAATTAGTTCAATTGCTAGCGTATTGAGGAAATAGGTCAAATATATTCTATACATTCCAAATATTTTTTTGATTGCAAAAATTTTAAACCCGAATTATCGAAATGAAGGTTTAGAAAATTTACTTTTAGTTTATTATGAAACATTAGGACCTTTTTAACAAATTTCGGGCATTGAAACTCCTAACCCCTTAAGTTGTACTCACCAAGGTAAATAATATTTATTTGCGCTTTTTAATGAATACAATCAATGTTCTAGTAATGTTAATGCGTCACATCCACCTTCCCCTTCCATTGCTATTACTTATAATGTAAGACCATTGTTAATGACCTCTAACCCCCATATATGAGGTTGATTGAGGATACTAAACGAAAACGGTAAGGAGTTAGTGCTAGTCGAACTCAATAATTAGAATTTTATTTAATAATTTTGAATTGGGAAGTATTCCAAAAAGGCCCAATGATACTAATGATCTCGTGCAATTTTTGTCGAGAATGACTACTATTTTTCTTACACACTCGAGGATTGCAAAGGAGGTTCTTGTCGCTCATGTTTCACGGTTTCCATTGAACAAGTTTTTAGTATGGGAGAATTTGTATTGAATGATATACGTTCTAACTTAATGCCTAACAATTTAGAAGATCAAATGTTAACGAATGATTGGATTAAAGCCGAATAACTAGAACAAGAACTACAACTGGATGGAGGTGAAGAGAGTGAATGAGCAAAGACGCCCCTCCATTATCCATGTAGATAAGTATAAGAATTATATGTAATTTGTTCATCTATGATGTAAGGATACGCACACAAGTTAATTCCAATATTAAAAGTTAAAATTTTGAATTTCAATTTCTAATGTTAGAATTAAAATCAAATTTCTTTAAAAAAAATATTTTTAAACTCTTTTAATAAATATATAAATAAATTGTAAACTACGTGAACTTTGATTCCTCTGTGAGGATACGTTGACAAGTTAATTCCAATATTAAAAATTAAATTTTTTAAATTTAAATTTTAATATTAGAATTAAAATCAAGTCCTTAATAATATACTTTTTTAAACTTAATTTTCAAAAGTTATTTAAGTTTTTTGTTTATTTCTTGACTCCCTTTTTCATTTTTTAAAAATAAAATCAAAATACAAAAAAATAATAAAAAAAAACCCTCAAAAAACCGTGAGTTGGAACCAACAATTTTGAATTAAATTGGAAATCGGTCAAAATTATAACCATAATCGATTTTCCAGTAATTCGATTTCGGTTCATTGTCCAGGGTTCTTTTTAACTGCCGGTTTAAACCGTTTTAAGCACTTGGGAGGAGTAAAACAAAATTAAATGTATATAAAAAATTATATAAATAAAAAATAAAGCACTATATATAAACCCGAACTCTGACCAGTAAACCCTTCCCACTTTCACTCGCTCAACAGAAAAAAGAAAAACCCTCAGAGGAGCGGCCGCCGCCTGTCTCTCAGGTACAACATTCGGCTTAAATCTACTGATTTGTTCTCTCTGTACATGATTTACACTTCTGTTGTTAATTTAATCATTTTTTTCCTTTGCGCACGTGACAAACGAGCCTTGTATTTCTGATAGACCTTTTAATGTTCGTTTGAAACTAGGATTCGAGTGAGAAAAGTAATTCGAATTTGTTGTGTAGTGAGTATTTGAAGGATAAAAGTTGTATTTGAAATCGATCCTTTCGTTAGGGCGGAAAATGTGTATTGGGTGTTGTGATTAGATTCAGTATTCCCATCTGTTCATCGTTAACCAAACCCTAGAATCAAACAAAGTGAGCGTTAGATCTTAGGGTACTCAAGTGGATCACCAAACATATTTATTTAACTAGTTTTAGATGCATTTTAAAGGAAAAATATCACTTGAGTATTTTTGGAATCCAATATATGCTGAAGTGGTGGTCTATATTAAAAAGGTAGATTTTGGTGTATATATAATTGTTTTTGATGAATCCTGTCACGGATTTTATTCTGCTGATTTTTATTTCTGTTGTTTATTCCAATCAGATTTCATTGAAAGATGGTGAGAGTCAGTGTCTTGAATGATGCACTGAAGAGCATGTATAATGCCGAGAAGAGGGGCAAACGTCAGGTCATGATTAGGCCCTCTTCAAAAGTCGTTATCAAGTTTCTTATGGTCATGCAGAAGCATGGTATGACCGTAATTTTTATAACCATTTTTTTTCCTTTTAATTTTGTTTCATTTTTGGATGACATTAATTTCTTTCTAAAATGACTTAACAGGGTACATCGGCGAGTTTGAGTACGTCGATGACCACAGGTCTGGAAAGATTGTGGTTGAATTGAACGGAAGGCTAAACAAATGTGGCGTCATTAGCCCTCGGTTTGATGTTGGTGTCAAGGAAATCGAGCCTTGGACTGCCAGACTCCTCCCATCGAGACAGGTATAAAGATAATATCATATTAAGTTCACTTTATTTATTTAAAATGTCATGAGAGTAGTTGAAGTTCAATTTATCTTCAAGAAGGGTCATTTGTTCAAACTTGGGTCAACTTCTATGAAATCGTTGTTGAACTTTAAATTCACTAAATGTTAATAACAAGTTTAAACCCTACAATGTTTATTTGTCCGTGATTTGAAATTGTACATAATCTATACTTGATGTTTTGTTTGTTCTTCTAAAGAAATATTTGGGATACAAATTACTACAGGGGCAACCTTCGTCATCATTTTCTTTATTTATGTTGTTTATTTATCTAGTTCTCCTGCTTTCTGCTGTCTGGAGATCTAAACCTTCTGAATAACGATTTAATACTAATATTCTCTGGACTGCATGGTTAACAAACATTATCAGGATTGCAAATAATTTGATTACTGTTTCTGTATATTTGATGCAAGTTATCTTTACTTGATTGCGTGGTTATCAAACATCATTTTCTTTATTTATGTTGTTTATTTATCTAGTTCTCCTGCTTTCTGCTGTCTGGAGATTTAAACCTTCTGAATAACGATTTAATACTAATATTCTCTGGACTGCGTGGTTATCAAACATTATCAGGATTGAAAATAATTTGATTACTGTTTCTGTATATTTGATGCAAGTTATCTGCAGTTGGATTTGAAATGAGCATTATTTAGCTTCACTTCACTTTTTTTTTTTCTTTTTTTCCGTATTTGCAGTTTGGATATATTGTGCTGACGACATCTGCTGGAATCATGGATCATGAAGAAGCTCGCAGGAAGAATGTTGGTGGTAAGGTTCTCGGGTTCTTTTACTGAGCATGGCTGTTCTGATACTATGTAGTCCTGTAGTGGGATTTTCTTTTTTCACATTTTTTTTTTAAATTTTGAAGAATGAACTTTTCTTTTTGGACTTCTAAACTGCTGTGGAACATTTGGATTGTAACGTTTTGAAGTGCTGCTGATTTATTTTTTATTGCCACAGATTTTATTATTTTGTCTTCATTTATGTGTGTGTTTTGATTTATTAGGCTATCTTATTTTAGTGTATGTTAAATTCACATGAATAGCGTGTGAAAGTGCAATGTTTTTGATCCGCTACTAAGACATCACATTGTCAGAAAATTTCGACTACACAACTCCTATAATATTTTTAATATGAAAATTTGAATGGCTCAAATTGGAAGTGAAACAACCAAAACCCACTTGAGCTCATCTGCATTTTTCATAAAAACATGCATCTAACTAAACAATAAGTCAAATCCTGGCTTCCTATTCTTAGGGGTCTTTTCATTTAGAACTTATATAGACATTTTAAGATCTGTTTGACTATAAGATTTGTTTGGATTTTCTTTTATTTTTATTGATTTTATATATTTCTTGGGAGTTTATAGAAGTTTTGTGAAATCTCATGTTTAAAGAAGGGATTTGGTATATATAATTTAACTTAGAAGTCTACTAAAATTCAGTCTAATTACAAATCCAAAAAATATTTGACTAATTAAATACCTCATACGAAAATTCAGTCTAATTACAAATTCAAAAAATATTTGACTAATTAAATACCTCATGACAATTTAAGAATTTAAAATATCTCAATTGAATACCTTGAGACTTTTATGGACATTTAATAATTTATTAAAAATTTCAGTTAAATACCTCAAGATTTTTATAAGTTTTAATATGTATTAATTAAATACATCATAATTTTAGAAATCTTAATTGTCCGCATTAGTTCCGTCAAACAGAGTATTGAGTTATCCAATTCAATTAGCTGTCCACTTGATGAAAAAAATGTTGGCCATTTTGGCAATTAGCTGTTAGGATTTTTTTTAATCGTATAAATTGAACAACAACAAAAAAAAAACACATAAATTATTGTTGAATATACATTTTTATTAATAACATATATTGAGTAATTTATGAAAAATAGTCATTATTTAACAATTGTATTTATAAAAGTTTCTTGAATCTCATTTTTTTTGAATATACTAAATTCAATTTGGATATTTGTTGTAATTATTTGATCAAAAAAGCAGAAAATAATTTGCAATTTGAGAACAAAATTGTAATTTTAATTTATTTTTTAAACCTCTTTTTTCAAGAAGATTGTATATGTAATTTTTTTCAAAATTAGTTTTTTTCACCAAAAATATTTAGGGGAAATTGTACCCCAGTACCCCAGGTGGAGGTCCATTTGTCAATTAGTCATTCCTCCAATTTTAAGTCAAATAGTACCTACTTTTTGTCAAATAGTCCAAAAATATAATATGAATATACCACAATACCCTTACTATTAAAATAGCTAATAATAATAATAATAATAATAATAATAATAATAATAATAATAATAATAATAACAACAATACACCACCACCTCCCGCCGGTCGCCGGAAAATTTTCCGGCGAGATTTTTTTTTTTTTTGCCCATCAAATATAAAGTTACTCGCCGGCCGCCCAGAAAATTTTCCGACCGCCGGAATTTTTTTCCGGTCCCCATTTTTCTCCTGATCATCTGAAAATATTTTTCGGTCACCGGAATATTTTCCGGCTGCCGGAATTAATTTTTGGCTTTTTTTTTTCTGCCCAAAATTTCTTACTTTATGTCTGAATTTATTACTACATGTCCATGGAGTCAGTTTCAGTGGCCGGAATTTATTTTCGGCTTTTTTTTTTTCTGCCCAAAATTTCTTACTGTATGTCTGAATTTCTTACTACATGTCTATGGAGTCAGTTTTTTTCAACCCTGATATTTTTCTTACTATATGTCTGGAATTTTTACTATATATATACATTTCTTACTATATGTGAAAACATTTCTTACTATATGTCCAAATATTTTTACTTAATATCCAAAAATTAATTCCGGTCACCGGAAATAATTCTTACTATATGTACGAATTTCTTACTATATGTAACAAATTTTTTATTTAATGTCCAAAAATTCATACTTGATGACAAAAAGTATTTTATTTGATTGCAAAAAGTTTCTTGCTTTGATGTGCAAATGTTGTTATGTATTTTCTATTTATCACTATTTCTTTTACTTATCACACACTTTTTGTTTTGCCAAATAAAATAGAGAAAAAAAATTCTTGCTTAATAGCAAATTATTATTATGTATTTTCTTATTTAACACAAATTATATATTATTATTTTATAGTGAAATTTCATACTTTATGTTTAAGAAATTAATAAAGTTTCTTACTTTATATCCTTTAAAGTAAGAAAGTTTGTTATTTTATATTCGAAAAAGTAGGAAAAGTTCTTATTTTATAGTGAAATTTCTTACTTTATTTTCAAAAATAAAGATATTTTTAATTTATGTTCAAAAAAAAAAAGAAAAAATCTTACTTTATAGTGAAAATCTCATACTTTATGTATGAAAAAGTAAGAAAATTTTCTTACTTTATATAGTGAGATTTCTAACTTTATATTTCCTGTGTAAAAAAAAAAAAAATCGTTGGAAAAAATTTTCCGGCGGCCGGACAGCAGCAGCGGCGGTTGGGGTGGCCGGCGGGAGGTGGTGGTGTATTGTTTATTGATATTATTATTATATTATTATTATTATTATTATTAGGGGTAACCTTGTAATTGTATATTTGTGGTTGAACTATTTGACATTTTGTATAATTAGTTCTAATATTTGACAAAAATATTTTTTCCTAGGTAGTATTTGGCAATTGCCCCGTCATCTTTATTTACCAAATAAATCAATTAACGAATTTGACTGACCAATCCTCTAAATTGAGTTAAATTCTCCAATTTTCACTGGTCAATCCGCCATAGCATTAGGATGTCGGAAACAAGCGATACGGCGAACATGGTTCGTCCTCCCAATGAGAACCAACAATTGAACATGGTAGTGGAAAGGTTGCTAGAAGTGGAAAAATGGTCCATAGAAAGGTGCCCCGAGTTGGAAACAAAGGTGTAGGATATGGAGGCAGAGATATACGACCTCCAACAACAGTTAGATCAGAGTCGAGCAGCGTGCCGTATGCTTACGTAGGCAATCCAGGCCGCAAATCTGGTTGAGATGAAACAACAGTGGGAGGCCGTGAACCTGGCCGAAATGAGACGAGAGACGGAAGCAATGTCACTTCAGATTGGCTTGCTTCAGCGCGCGATGGCGAATGGTCCACCCATTGCCCCCGCACCAACGGTGGATGTCAGAATACCAGACCCGAAGCCCTATAATAGGGCTCGAGTAACGAAGGAAATCGACAATTTTTCCTTCAACATGGAACAGTAATTCCTCGCCACCAACATGGCGGTGGCGACGACAACAATGTATTTGGTGGACGATGCGAAATTGTGGTGGCAAACAAAATACCAAGACATACAAGATGGTCAGGTGCAATTACAAACATGGGAGAATCTCGAAGATGCCATTAAACAACAGTTCTTCCCGAAGAACGTCGAGTACAATGCTCGTCGAGTCTTGAGAGCACTCAAATAGGTTGGATCGGTGCACAGTTATGTGAAGACCTTCTCGACTCTCATGCTGGACATCCGTGACATTCCGAGAAGGAAAAACTCTTCACCTTCATGGAAGACCTTCAGCCTAATGCTAGGGCGGAGTTACAGCGTCAATGTGTGAATGACGTGAACACTACGGTGGGAGCAGCAGAATAGTTAATTGATTTCGAGAAGGACAAACTCTTCACCTTCATGGAAGACCTTCAGCCTAATGCTAGGGCGGAGTTACAACGTCAATGTGTGAATGACGTGAACACTACGGTGGGAGCAGCAGAATAGTTAATTGATTTCGAGCCCGAAGTTAAGAAAGCCACATCGACCCCATTGACACGCACACCCGTCCGCACGAGTGGGACATATCGACCCTACCGGCCGAATAATGGATATGGGTATGATGGAGGAAGTGGCCCCTCCCGGGTGCCAACAAACTCGCAAGGAAGTTGGGGATCAAACTACGGCCCTAATCGTACTAGACCATTGCCAGCACAATGCAAAGTCATGCTTTACCACTCTAAAGGAGGCGTGCTTCTTTTGTGATGGATCACATGCGGTCAAAGATTGCCCGAACCGAAAAGTGTTGAACGCTCTTGTGGGTCTCGCCGCAACCCAGGGGTTAGACTCTGAAGGGCCAGAACCTAACATATAAGGAGAGCTCAAGGGTGAAACCCTTGGAGCGTTGGGATAATGGTGCAATGCATTGTCCCTAAAGAACACCATGTCATACACCATCCCTCTTAAGAGAGAGAAGGGACCGAGTTCCCTAAGGAATCGAGGACTTCTATTCATTGAAATGAGAATCAATGGGAGAAGCATTCACGCCATGATCGATATTGGCGCCACGGACAACTATGTCGCAAGTACTGAGGTGGAGAGACTGGAGTGGCTAAACACATTTCCATCAAGGTCGGTCCGTTTGAGGGAAATACGAACTTGTCGGCGGTTGTGATGGATGACTTCAAGATTATCTTGGGTCTAGAGTTCTTACGAGATACAAAAACTGCAGTGTTTCCCCACGTAAATTCGTTGCTGATGATGGGGGGAAAATTCGCCATCATCCCGGTCCAAGCGGGTAGTCCGGGAATAAGAAGTGTGTCAGCAATGCAGTTTAAGAAGGGTTGTACACATGATGAACCGTCAATCTCTGCACTATCAGGTTTGAAGAGTGATCGGGACTAATTCCCGATGTGGTGAAAGGTCTTCCGATCGAGTTTGAAGATGTGATGCCGAGCGAACTACCTCGCAAGTTGCCACCAAAGCGAGAGGTAGATCATGAGATTGAATTGGTGCCTGGAACAAAACCGCCCGCTAGGGCACCATACCGTATGACGCAGCCTGAGCTTGTGGAGCTTAGGAAGCAGTTGAGAGAGATGCTCGAATGTGGAATCATTCAGCCAGCAATGTTGCCTTATAGAGCCCCTGTCTTATTCCAGAAGAAGTCAGACGGCTCCCTTCGGTTTTGTTGTGATTATCGGGCACTTAACAAACTCACAGTGAAGAACAAATATCATATCCCACTCGTTGCAGACTGTTTTGACTGACTCAGTCAAGCAAAGTTCTTCACAAAAATTGATCTGAGGTCGGGGTATTGGTAAGTCTGAATCAAAGAGGGAGATGAAGCTAAGACAACAGTCGTGACGCGATATGGAGTCTACGAGTTTTTGGTTATCCCTTTTGGGTTGACGAACGCTCCAGCTACTTTCTGCACCCTCATAAACCAGGTACTACATGGTTCTCTTAATGAGTTTGTGGTGGTGTACCTAGACGACATTCTCATTTACAGCGAGACCTTGGCAAATCATCTGGAGCACATCCGCAAGGTCCTCAAGAGACTTTGAGAGCATCAGTTGTACGTGAAACCTTCGAAGTGTTGCTTTGCCCAAGAGAACATCAGTCTCATGGACGACATCATTGAACGGGGCAGGATTCGTATGGATATTGTTAAGATTCGGGCTATCGCCGAGTAATGTTCATGAAGTGCGATCGTTCCTTGGCTTGGATAATTATTACCGAATATTTGTGAAGGGATACTCCAAGGTAGCGAAGCCCCTGGCCGATTTGACGAAGAAGACGGAGACTTAAAATTGGTCACCCCAATGCCAAGGTTCTTTCGAGAAGTTGAAGCGGGCTATCACCACCAACTCGGTGTTAGTCCTACCAGATTTGTCGAAACCATTTATGGTGGAGACTAATACGTCCGACTTTGCCCTTGGAGGAGTGTTGATCCAAGAGGGGCACCCAATCGCTTTTGAAAGTCGGAAGCTGAAAGACGTTGAGAGGCGCTACCCAGTGCACAAAAAGGAGTTGTTGGCGGTCATCCACTACCTGAGACAGTGGCGACATTACTTATTGGGTCTACCTTTTCTTGTGAAGACAGATAATACGGCAGTTAGTCACTTCTTGACGCAGCAAAAGTTGAATGGCAAACAAGCATGATGGCAAGAGTTACTTTCAAAATTTAATTTTGTGCTAGAGTACCGTGGCGGCTCTAGCAACCAAGTGGCGGATGCACTAATTCGTCGGGCAGACTTGACAGAAATGCAGTCGGTGGCGGTGTGATTACATCGAGTCGAATTTTGACTCAGCTAATAGACCAGGTACGCTAGCTGATGAAGACAGATCCCACAACTCAGTGTCTGGTGAATTTGGTGGAAAAAGGGAAGTCCCGAAATTTTTGGGTGGACAACGGAGTCTTGAGGACCAAGGGCGTCCGCCTCTACGTCCCGAAGGGCGGGGACCTGCGAAAATCAATCATTTTGAAATGCCATGACACTCTCTGTGCGGGCCATCCCAGAGAGGAGCGTATAGTGGACTTAGTCTAATGGGCCTACTTCTGGACACAGATGCGGGATGACATCGACACTTTTGTGCGCATATGCTTGGTGTGCCATCAAGACAAGCCGGGAAACGAGGCCCTGGGAGAGTGTGTTGATGGATTTTATCATTGGTCTACCGAAGGTTGGGGAACTTGACGCCAACATTATCGTGGTGGATCGGTTCTCTAAATATGCAACTTTTATACCGGCATCCAGATCCATTACTGTGGAGGGGATGGCTCACCTCTTCTTCAAACATGTTGTCAAATACTGGGGATTGCCGAGGGACATAGTTAGTGATCGGGACCCCTGATTCACAATTAACTTCTGGGACGAGCTTTTTGGACTTCTCCGGTTCAAGCTAAACACGAGCTCAAGTTATCACTCACGGTCAGATAGACAGACGGAGCGCTTTAATTCGATGTTGGAGGAGTACCTTCGACACTTCATTAGCGCTAATCAGTAGAACTGGGTGACAATCCTAGACGCGGCACAATTATGCTTCAATGCTCAGAAGTGCTCCACCACTAATAGAAGTCCTTTTGAGATATGTACCAGTCAGCATCCGCTTCTCCCGCACACTATCGATACCCCTCGCGGGCCAGGACCTCCTCAGTGCAAAACTTCTCCCTTGAATGGGAACAAAGCCTTGACTTGGATCGTGATTATCTTGAAAAGGCTCAGTGGCGGATGAAGAACTATGCTGACCAAAAACGTCGTTTCGTAGAGTATAAAGTTGGGGATGAAGTGATGGTCAAGGTCCCAAGTCAGGGTATGTCTAAAACGCCCCATGGGAGAGATTCGCGCTTAATGCAAAAGTATATTGGCCCCTTACCCATCACTCACCACATTGGAAAGCTAGCTTACAAAGTAGAGTTGCCCCCATATGGTGGCGCATACATGATGTCTTACATGCCCGCCAACTCAAACTGTACCAGGCCGACATGGAGAATACCGACCGCAACCAACCTAGCCGCTAGACGTGTTGTTTCGGTTAAAACCGGCCGGTTAATTAACCGACGGTTAATAACCATCGGTTAATTTAACCGGTTTTTGGTTAACCGTAACCTAACCGGCTGAGAATCGGTTAAGGTTTTGGTTAAACCGGTTAACCGAACAGGCGGTTAACCGGTGGTTAACTGCCATTTTTTTTAACCAGTCGATCGACTGTGGATCGACTGCTGGATCGACTGAAGGACAAAGAGTGGTGTTTGGAAATGCAGTCGATCGTTTCAGTCGATCGACTGAAAAATAGTCGATCGACTGAGTTGCAGTCGAACTTTATTTTTTTTTGGGGAAAAAATAAGTTAAAAAAAATAAGGACTTGATTTTAATTCTAATATTAAAAATTTAAATTTTAACTTTTAATATTAGAATTAACTTGCCTACGTATCCTCGTAAAGGAATCAAAGTCCACGTAGTTCGAATTTTTTTTGTTTGAAAAAAATAAGTTAAAAAAAAAAGGATTTGAATTTAATTTTAATATTAAAATTTAAAATTAAATTTTAACTTGTAATATTAGAATTAAATTGCCTACGTATCCTCGAAAAGGAATCAAAGTTCACGTAGTTCGATTTTTTTGTTTTTGAAAAAATAAGTTACAAAAAAAGGACTTGAATATAATTCTAATATTAGAAATTAAAATTAAAATTTAACTTGTAATATTAGAATTAAATTGCCTACGTATCCTCGAAAAGGAATCAAAGTTCACGTAGTTCTTTTACTTACCTCACTTACCTACTTACCTATTCGTCGTTGTCGTTGCTTCCCGAAGTGGTATCGTAATAGTTGCTCTCTTCGCCTTCATCCAATTGCATTTCTTGTTCTCGTTTTTCGGCCTTCACCCAATCGTTCATCAACATTTGATTTTCAAGATTTTTAGATGTTAAGGTAGACCGACGCTCATCTAACATGTAGCCTCCCGTGCTGAAGGCCTGTTCAACATAAACTGTCGAAACCGGAACGACAAGGACCTCCTTGGCAATTCTAGAGAGAGTGGAAAAAATACTGGCCATTTTCGACCAAAACTGCACAAGATCGTTAGTAACACCATCGAGCTTTTTTGGAACCGAAGTCGGTTCAAAAACTCCTAAATAACTATCTAATTCCATCGACCGACTAGCACTAGCCCTTTGCCATTTTTGTTTAGTATCTTCAATCAACCTCATATATGGGGCTAGAGCTCCTCGAGGGTCGTTGGGTCTTGTAGAAGTGACGGGGGAAGGGGAAGGGGAGGGGGAAGGGGACACATTAACATCACTAGAAGATGAAGATTGATCGTATTCATTAAAAGTTAGAATTAAAAAGGGTTGTGCTTCGTGAGCAACACTAAGAGGGTTAGGAATTAGTTTTCCACGAGATTCTAAAAAAGGTGTTAATGCATCGTAATAAATTTTAAGTAAGTTTTGAAGACCCTCCATCCGATAATCCGGGTCTAAAATTTTTGCAATCAAAAAAATATTGGGAATGTAATGAAAATATTTGACCCATTTATCCAACATCTCGTCGATAACATCACCTAATTCCGGGTTACCGAGTAAAGCACTACAAACAAGTACTATTTGAATACAATGATCAACAAGTATTGAGGAGGTAGGATAATAAACACCGGATAAAGCCACTGTGGCATCGTTAAAAGTTTTTAAAAGGGATATCATATGTGAAAACAAAGCGAAATCGACATCTTCATTATTAAAAAATGTACACAATGCATCTCTATATTCAAATGTATCATTAAGTAATTTATAAGTAGAGTTCCAACGATTTGGCACATCTAATGAAATTTTTTTTGGATGCAATTGATTGGTCTTGTAAAATCTTCGCCATTTTTTTTGAAGCGAATCGTGGTTTCGTAGATAAGCTATAGCACTCCTAATCGGTTGAATCTTAGTTTTAAAAAGAGTTAAACCATCTTGAACACATAAATTCAAAATATGACAAACGCATCTAACATGAAAAAATTTACCGCCAATAGCGGGTGGACAAGTAATTTTTAACAATTCTATACTAGCCGTATTGGCGGCGACATTATCAAATAAAATTGAAAAAAATTTGTTAGTTAAATGATACTCGGACAAAACAGTGGAGATTTTTTTCGAAATATTCACCGCCGTATGCTGGCTATCGAACTTTCTATATGCAATTAAAGAAACAAATTTTGCAAGAAACTTTCGATGACCACTTTCGGTATATTGAAATAAAGTAGAGGAACTCGTACCTTGGCCGCCGGTCCTACCGGCGGCGGTAGATGAAGATGAGAAGTTTAGTTGTGTTTGAGAACTACCGACGCCGTATTTGTCGGGATGCTTCTTCTCCATGTGGTATTTGAGCGACCCGTAACCTTTTATTATTTTTAGAACCGAAGGCGTAATGAGAATTGCAATAATTACATTGCGCTCGAGGTTCTCCGTTGATCTTTTTTTTTTTTTTTGTAAAATGCAATCGGAAGATGGGGGAAAGTAATTCCCTCGCTTTCGATCGAGGCGGCGGCATATCACCCGTCGCTTCCTCCTCATCTTCATCTAAATTGACGGCCGCTTCTTCTTCATCGGAGCTCGATAACTCCTCTTCAAAATTGGTTTGTTGCGAGTCGAAGTTGACTTGATTATATAGGTTCTCAACTTCTTCCGCCGTCATCTCATCGGAAACATAATCTCCGGCGGCGGCCGAAGATTCTCGTCGAGATCCTCAACCTCGACCTCGACGAGAAGAAGTTGAAGTGTTGGTATTGACATCACGGGAAGAGCTTGCCATAGTGATATTATAAAAGAGAATTAAATAAAACGAGATTAGGAATGAATAATAAGAATATTATTGATAATATTATTTCTTGCACAAATTAGAAACTTTACTTCTTTAAGCTTGAAAATATAAGAGAAGAAGAAGAATAGTAGATGAATTGGTGTGAGGATTGGTGTTGGAGAGTGGGGTATTTATAGGTGTAGAAATTTGCAAAAAAAGAAAAGAAAAATTAAAAAAACCCGGCCTCAACCGGCGGTTAAACCGGTTAACCGCCCAACGACTATTTTCTTTTGAATTTGAGCCGTCAATTATCAACGGCTAGTTGATCTCAGCCGTTGATTTTCAACGGCTAATTCACAGATTAGTCGATCGACTACACACCAGTCGATCGACTAATGACCAGTCGATCGACTGGTCTGTGTTTTTTTAAAAAAATCCGGTTAACTGCTACAGATCAGTCGATCGACTACACACCAGTCGATCGACTGGTCTGTATTTTAAAAAAAAAATTTCGGTTAACCGCCGGTTAACCGCGACGGTTAAGGTTAAACTTTTTGGTTACCGTAACCTAACCGCTGGGAACCGGTTGACGGTTACGATTCTAACCATGACCGCCGGTCAACGATTAACCGTAACCGGTCAACGCGGTTAAAACCGGTGGTTAGGCGGTTAACCGCCAACCGATCAACACCTCTACCAGCCGCCCCCAATTGAAACTGTCACACAACATAGGGAAGTGAGTGGCCGAGGAAATTATCAACCATCGAGACACCGGCACGCGAAAGAAGTTGCACATGGAGTACTTAGTCAAATGGTTTGGAGGCATCTTACAGGAGAGCACCTGGGAGAAGGAGACAGCACTCAAGGCGTTTCAACCACTCATCGACGCATACAAGAACTCCATGATGCTGGGGACGTCATCAACTCAGGTGGGGGAGAGCTTTCACGGGATGCCCTTTCAAAGCCCGTGAATGCTCAGCCCGCAACCACTTTTGCGGGTTATCGAAAGGAACCTCACAAGGAAGGCCGAGCTTCTTCGCACATCAAGTTGAAGTTCTTAGTGTAGGTGGTTTTCTTTTGAATGTAATGTATATATTTTCTTTGTCGCTACTATCGTAGCAAGGGGAGGGCTTCCACAACCCGTCGAATGTTTAGTCATGTTTAATTTTATTTTTTAAGACTTATTATAGGGGGAATAGGTATTGAAGAATTGTTGTGAGAAGAATTTTTTTGCTCTGGAGCGTCCCCCTCTCCATCAACGCACTTGTTTGCTGACATATTGTTATTCGCTTCCATTTTTAATATAATTTGAATTTTCCTTTCAAATTTTATTGTGCCACTAAAACACCCCTGGTATTAGTGTATCGCATCAACACAAATTTTCAAATAAATTAGGCGGACGTAGTCAAAATAATCAATTACTAGTCGCACGGTGAACTATTTAGCCATTATAAACGTCTTCCAATCAACTCACCAAGAAGATCATTATGTTTTAATATATCTACTGGACCCATTAATTAACATAATAATTATTATACTCCCATTTACCCATTATAAACGTCTTCCAATCAACTGAGAAATCTTAGAAAATGTCATCTAAATCTGATAGATTTTCTAGGGCCATTGAAGAATTTGTAATGTTATATAAATGGACCAACTTTGATAAGCCAACAAGTTGTAGTAATTAAAGACTTAGATATCATCAATATATATGGAGAATTCTATTCCTAGTGGTGCTAATGTAAACTATGTTATCCAACGTATTTTTGCCTTTTTCTTGCTTTTAATATTAGTCAACTATATGCATTTTAAGAGGAATGAGGTGGAATTGAATGCGCATTCGTTATTCCCATTCACATAATTGGTGCATTATAAAGTCAGAATGACCATCCCTACGGGATGAGTATCCACATTTATGTAAGCTACTAGAGACTAGTCTCTTCCTACGTGGTAAGTGGTCATAAATTAGACCAAAATGTGTTTTTTTAAATCATTACCAATTCAAATATGTCTCTTTCTCCTCAATATAAATAAGAAAAGTAAAATTATTCTAAATCACAGACCGAATAAAGGGGTATGTAAACCACGCACAAACATACAATTATCAAACGAAATAATCAATTTCAAGAATCAGAAATTCAAACCACATATAAACACACACACGAAGAAAATAAAATAAGCCAAGAAATTCAGGTTCAACACCCAATGTTTATATTTTAGACATATCCCAAATTTTGCCTAACTCATACGTAATAATAAATAAAATATAAAAGAAAAAAAAAAGAAAGATCAAAATATCTTTTTAGGCAAAGTAAAATAAGTTGTTATGTTTTATGTGTGCAATATTCTGGACACATACGACCACATCATCAAGACCCATATTGTGATTATTGACATTGGAAGAGTTTTTAATATAAAATTTGTATTTTGGCCTAGGCGTGTCAACACAAAATAATCCACAACCTGTTGAGCGATTAGAGATGCTCTTATATGAAAGGAAATACAAAATTACAATATCAAGTATATAAAGAAAAAAGAAAAGCAAATGTATATAAAGAACAGGATTTTCAGTGTATTGCTTTGACTTTTTAGCAAAACATTTACCCACTGAGATTATCAACTCATGAACTATATAGTCGTTCCAGAATGGCCTGGTAGTTTCTTTTAACTCCATCATTTTGTTCATTAATTAAATGAACCCGACTACTAATGGTGGTGCAATTAATGGGAACCCACTTAATCTTGCCTCACTTGGTGGAACACCCACATCAACAAAAATGTATCATGCACACACACACGCGCATATATATACACCCACACCCACACATACATAATCACCATAATTAATTCCATCTACTTGATCATTGACCATATTTCTTCGCAGCACAAACTCCTGACCACCCAGCATCCCAGAGTAAGCGAAAAATTCTATTTGCAGATCCGGTTAATTACATAAACTACCCCTGATATTTAGTCTAATTACAAAAAGACCTAGTTATCTTTAAGATTACAAGCACCCTCTACAAATTTTTTTTTTCTTGGCCAAGAAAAACGCTCCCTCAAGAGAGCCATATTTGTATAAACAAAGATAATTTCAAAGATCTATGAGATTTTTTTTCTTGTTTTGATAAATTAGACCAAAACTGATCAAGGGTAATTTTCCTAATTATTCTATATATTAGCTAGCCTCCAGATACTAATATAATTCCTTTGAGTTTGTTTATAACAGATGGATAAAATGAGAGTCGTTGCTCTTGTGGTTGTGCTACTGGTGGTGAGCCCTTGGTTGGCGAAAGCACGAGCCCTTTTGGCCGAAAAGCAGCAGAAGTTAATGGAGGAAAATGGAGCTAATAATAATGTTAGTGGTGGTGTTGGTCATTTGAAAGGTCACCGTAGCTGCCCCTTACCGGACTTCTCCAGTGGTTGTCCTAAATCCCCATAGAGATAGATAGAGAGAGACTATATATGTAATATATATATATACACACACTATGGAAATTATAAGGTGCGTTTGTTTAGGCATTTGGCATCCTTGTGTAGTAATGTGACCAAACGTAATTAATATGATGCATGGCATGATGAGGAGTTATGTAATGTATAAGTTATAACTAAGTTTATGTCTTTGCATGCATTATTGAGAATTTCATTAATACAATTATAGGCACTAGTGCAACTTATATGATTTGGGCTAAACTTATTTATAAAAGATATTAGTTTTCAAATTTTATAAAATGTTTTGAGAGCTGATAAGTTGTAAATTTTATTATAAAAATAAGTTGTTAGTGTTTGAAAGAAAATGTCTGAGCTTTATAAGTCTTTTTTATATATATATTAAATAAAGGAATTTATAAAATTATTTGGGTGAAAATACTTATTTTTTAGATAGGAAGGTTTGAATAAGCCACCGCCGCCATCTCTAGTCTCTGCTGGCTAATGAGATTGTACGGTGCTATTGGCTGTTGCTTTTCGTTTGGTGTACACATGATGATGTTGAGGCCATCTCTTTCCATTGTCTTCAGGCCGTGGGGTTATTAGCTTAGTGCATCATGCCTTTTGTTTCTTTAAATCTTTAATCCTTGTGGTTTGTTTTATGATACTTTGGCTAACTAGGAAGTTTTAATTTTGTGATCATTTAAATTATTTATAATTTTGTATTTTATTTTAAAAACTAAATAAAATAGGAACGTAATACAATTCAGATTTCTTTACCAAAAAGAATCATTAAAATAACCGCTAGTTTGTAATCGCTGGTTAGGAAATAAAGAATAAACTTCGAATCGTTGAACACATTTAACTCTAGCAGTATAGTAGGACATCTCAATTTTTCCTTTTTTTTTTTTTTCTAATTGTTATTATTATTAAAAATAATGGAATGGTAGTGTCTACCGGAATATCCTAATTTTTTACTGTCACGTGCGTGGCACGTGATTGATTCCGGTCAAAACTCAATTCACCGGTGAAATTTATATTCGAATCGGAATTGGCCCAAATTAAATTCGAGAGACTAAAATTGATTAGTTACATTTAAGTTGGACTAATTTTGAACACCCTTATAATTGTGAAACTAATTTTGAAAGATTAAAATGCTGATATATGTTAATATTGATGGAAAACCCCAATATCACTCGACTGATTCCGACCAAAAACTGAATCGCTTGGTTCAAATAAAAAATTGTGGGATTGACATTGATCAATTGTATTCGAGTGAAATTAATTTTGGACACACCTGTAATTGTGAAACCAATTTTGAAAATTCTCTTAGGATAAATTAACATAACATAATGCCGTGAATCTGTACTCATTTTGTTAAATACAAACGCAAAATTGTATGTAAGCTAGACCAACTAGAATATTTCACATTGATGGGAATTTAGCTTTGCTCATTATGTCCTATCGATCGTTTTATTTTATTAAGTGTTATTTGTCCTGTTGAACACTTGAGTTAGTTAGAATATTTAGTAGATTAATCTTGTAAATAATTCGAGTCATTTATCTTAGTAAATATTTTATTAGTCTTTATTTACTTGATATATTAAAATAATTATCTAAATCTTGTGTTATGGAACTAGATTCAAGGAAGTTGGAGTGTGTGTGTAAGGACAAGAGTGTTTATGTAAATTTACATAACCCTCTTAATCAATTTAAACCCCAACCCCCCGTCTCTACTCCAAACCCTTCTCTCCCTCTCTCCCCCAAAATCGGCGCTCATCACTCTCTCCCCCAAAATCAACCGGCCGCTCATCCCTCTCTCCCCCAAATCGGCGCTCATCCCTCTCTACTGACTTGTCGACGGCAGCGGCCCAATGAACTTGCGAGGCGGAGGCGGCGTTTGGCAGCGGCGGAGGCGAGGAAACGGCCGCGATGAAGCACACCCGCGGTGTTTTGGCAGCGGCGGTGGTCCTCGAATCGACTGGAGCCGAACGCCATCACCCGATTGAAGCCGTCGCCATCGCCGATTGAAGCCCGGCGGGAAACGTACGGAGGCTGGTTCACCGTGCGCCGTTGGTTGACGCGCCCCTTCTGAATCGGCGACGGTGGATGTGACTTCGGGCTTATGGCAGCGACGTTTCAACATGTGGGGCCGCTGGGTTTCGGGTCGTGGCGGTTTGGGGGTTTGGATTTTTGGGTTTGCCGGATTGTGTACGGCGGATGGTGATTGGGGTGGCGATGGTTCAGTCAGGCGTGAAGTGGTTGGTGGTCTGTGGTGGCGGATTGAATGGGTGGCGCGGCCATGGTTGGAGGTTGTCGTGGCTGGGCTTTACCAATTGAGGCCGGGCCGATTGACCGTGGCTGGACCGGACGGCGGCGGTGTTGAAACCGTCGGGCCGCTGGGGGTGGCGATCAGCTGTGATTGGTGGTTCGGCGTTGGGTTTATGATGGTGCTGCCGTTGTTCGCCTGGTGGTAGGCAGGCTGTCGCCGTTGGGTTTTTGATGGTTGTTGATGGGTGATGGCGATGGTGTTGGACGGTGGTGGGCTTTGGGGCAGGCGGCAGGCTGACCCTCCGCGGATGGCTGGACTGGTCCTCGCCAATCGAAAAAAGCACTGATAATGTAGTAAAAAAGCGTTGTAATAATATTAAGAAAAGCATTGCTACGTTTATTATAAAAGAACTAAAATATAGTAAAAATCCAAAATTCTTACTCGTAATTTAACAGTGTTTTTTTTATACAGTAATGTAGTGCTAAAATTAATCACATGCGATGCTTTTTAATATTCAGGTTTTTAAATTTAATTACATTTATTTATAAAACGAAATTTGTGATGCTTTTTGTATACAGTCGTAGTGCTTTTTCTTTACCCATGTGCTTTCTAAAGAGCAATGCAGTGCTCTTTCGAATTGCTGATATATGTCCAAAATACCCTTTTAATTAAATTAATTCAATATTTTACATAATTACCCTGCTGACGTGTCATGTTCTCAACCATTAAGATTATCCAATCTAATGGTCAGGATTGGTCCCTAGGTTCACATATATTGACAGGGTTTCATTTTGAACCCAACCCTATATATATATATATATATATATTAT
>BMAC01000080.1:1921798-1941195 GCA_014905375.1 Phtheirospermum japonicum
CCTGTAATTGTGAAACCAATTTTGAAAATTCTCTTAGGATAAATTAACATAACATAATGCCGTGAATCTGTACTCATTTTGTTAAATACAAACGCAAAATTGTATGTAAGCTAGACCAACTAGAATATTTCACATTGATGGGAATTTAGCTTTGCTCATTATGTCCTATCGATCGTTTTTATTTATTAAGTGTTATTTGTCCTGTTGAACACTTGAGTTAGTTAGAATATTTAGTAGATTAATCTTGTAAATAATTCGAGTCATTTATCTTAGTAAATATTTTATTAGTCTTTATTTACTTGATATATTAAAATAATTATCTAAATCTTGTGTTATGGAACTAGATTCAAGGAAGTTGGAGTGTGTGTGTTATATATATATATATATAGAATATTTAGTAGATTAATCTTGTAAATAATTCGAGTCATTTATCTTAGTAAATATTTTATTAGTCTTTATTTACTTGATATATTAAAATAATTATCTAAATCTTGTGTTATGGAACTAGATTCAAGGAAGTTGGAGTGTGTGTGTGTGTGTGTATATATATATATATATATATATATATATATATATATATATATAGGATTGGGTTCAAATGAAACCCACGTCAATATATGCGAACCTAGGGACCAATCCAGGCCGTAGATCTAATAGAATGTGTGGACCAGATTTTTTTGATTTATTAAATTCATTTAATTATATATATAGAAGAACAAGAGTGTTTATGTAAATTTACATAACCCTCTTAATCAATTTAAACCCCAACCCCCCGTCTCTACTCCAAACCCTTCTCTCCCTCTCTCCCCCAAAATCGGCGCTCATCACTCTCTCCCCCAAAATCAACCGGCCGCTCATCCCTCTCTCCCCCAAATCGGCGCTCATCCCTCTCTACTGACTTGTCGACGGCAGCGGCCCAATGAACTTGCGAGGCGGAGGCGGCGTTTGGCAGCGGCGGAGGCGAGGAAACGGCCGCGATGAAGCACACCCGCGGTGTTTTGGCAGCGGCGGTGGTCCTCGAATCGACTGGAGCCGAACGCCATCACCCGATTGAAGCCGTCGCCATCGCCGATTGAAGCCCGGCGGGAAACGTACGGAGGCTGGTTCACCGTGCGCCGTTGGTTGACGCGCCCCTTCTGAATCGGCGACGGTGGATGTGACTTCGGGCTTATGGCAGCGACGTTTCAACATGTGGGGCCGCTGGGTTTCGGGTCGTGGCGGTTTGGGGGTTTGGATTTTTGGGTTTGCCGGATTGTGTACGGCGGATGGTGATTGGGGTGGCGATGGTTCAGTCAGGCGTGAAGTGGTTGGTGGTCTGTGGTGGCGGATTGAATGGGTGGCGCGGCCATGGTTGGAGGTTGTCGTGGCTGGGCTTTACCAATTGAGGCCGGGCCGATTGACCGTGGCTGGACCGGAATATATATATATATATATATATATATATATATATATATATATATATATATATATATATATATATATCACCCCTATATATTAATGCAAAATCTTCCCAACCTATGTGTCTGCTTCACATGCTTCGTTTGGCAAATAAAAGATTCTGGTGCTTCGGTTGCTTAGGTGACATCCGAGCCTAATATCTACATAATTTAATATTTTTCTTTTATTGTATCTTGCCTAATTTAATCTTTCATTTTATTATATTTTGTTTAATTCAATATTTTCCTTTTATTCTTCTAATATAAAAAATACAAACAAGTCATATATAAATAGTAGAAAATATCTAAATTAATTATTTTAATTAAAAGATAAATCACATAAGATATAATTTTAATTAAAAATATTATGAAAATGATTAAATAAGCAATAATTATAATAAAAGTTAATAGAATCTTAATTTTGAAAGTGTAAATATTTTATAAAGGTAAATTAAGATTTATATGAAATAATCTAAGAATGTAACTTCTTATTAGTAATGAATTCAATCTAATATAAAAATATAATAATAATAATAATAATAATAATAATAATAATAATAATAATAATAATAATATTAATGATGATGATGATTAATTAATATTGATTAGACACAGTAAAATGCGACACGGGTTGGGAATATGACATTTGTTCGGTTTTTTCAAAGTATGTAACTAATATTATTAACGAATTTAATTTAAACATTAAAATATAAAATATCGTAATAATAATTGATAAATACAGATTAGACACGAGTATAAAATGTGACTTCTTTCAAATTTTATAAGCATGTAATTAAAATTATTAACGAACTGAATCTAGGGACAATTCTCATATAATATATTAGAAAAATATTGGGGCAATTCCCATATGATCCAATAGATAAATGTTTTATCCCAAATACTCTAATGAAAATATTAACTTCCCATATAGTCAATTATCTTTCCATTTAATCTAAACTACTACATAACAATACTACTTTACCCTTATTAATGATTTTTTTTTCCTTTCAATTTATTTTCTTTATTCAACATTTAATATAACCAAAATTCATACTATTACATGACATTTTCATATCATTGTCACCAACCGGTAACGACGAATTTCATACTACACTGTGCATTTTCATACTACAGACGGAATTTTATACTACTAATTTTTATAATCTTAATCATTATAGGAAAAATATCACAATACGCCGTGATATTTCATACTATATTATGTAATTATTCTATGAAATATGTCACACTAAAATACAACATTACTTTTCACAATTTTATATTTTTAAATTTCAATTTCACGCTATATATGAAATTCAAACTGGTATTGTGAATTTTCATACTAAAATTTCACAAAATCAATAAAATTTCTTATTATTATATTTTAAATTCATCCTATTATTATTAAATTACATACTATTATATTTTAAAATTCATACTACCATTATCAAATTCATAACTCTACTAAAATTCAAAAAARTAATAAAAATACTATAACATTTTAAAATTAATAATACTATTATCAAATTACATACTAACCCTACCAGATTACAAACTAAATTATGCAATTTTTTTTCAAAATTTTAGATTAGGCTGTCAAGTTTTATATTAAATTGTACGAGATAATTTCATACTACACAATATTTTCAAAACAAAAATACATACTGCAACGAGCATAATTTCATACTACTTATTACACATGAAGCAAAAAACTCCATACTCCATTATTATTATTAGTTTTTTAGGTGTAGGGGTAGTTTTGATAATTTAAGTTGTAGTTTTGATTAAATGGGATAGATTTGACTAAATGGGATAAAAAAAAAATTCATTAGAGTATTTGGAAATTAATGGTAATGGGAGTGTAGTAAATGAGAATTTTCCCAAAAATATTTTATCCCAAATAGTCTATTCAAATGTTAACTTCCCAATTAATACATAGTACTATACAAGAATACTAATATACCATTATTAATCAATTTCATACTACATCACAAAACTTTATACTACATTGTGTGATCTTATACTACTTCTAAGTTGTTATACTACACTTGTAATTTCATACTACTTCCTAAATTATTATACTTCAACGTGTGATTTCAAACTACATTGTCAAGCTTACATCTATTTGGCAAAATCACCTACCATCGCGTTAGTCGCCGCCGTTAAATTTCATACTACTTTAATAAAATTACATACTACTTGGCAAATTCTGAATAATTACGTACTAAATTAGCAAAATTTAGAAAATTACATGCTACTTAACAAAATTTGAGAAAATTCTGAAGAATTCATAAAATTAACAAATTTTGAGAATTACATACTACTTCTCATAATTTATGGAAAATTATATTCTACACTGCAAAATTTAAGAGGGAGAATGAACCTAGACTGTTTGTGGGTGAGAGGGAGAATGAACCTAGACAGTTTTCTTTTCAAATAAAAAATAAAAATCCCAAATCAAACTCATTTACCTTATATAAATATATCTCCCTTATATATTAATGCAAAATCCTACTAACCTATATGTTTGCTTCATATGCTTCGTTTGACAAATAAAAAATTATGGTGCTACGTTTGCTTATGTCTCATCCGAGCCTAATATTTATCTAATTTAATATTTTTCTTTTTATTGTATCTTACCTAATTTAATTATTTTATTATATTTTTCCTTATTCAATTCTTTCCTTTGATTCTACTAATATAAAAATATAAATAAGTCATATATAATTAGTAAATAAGATCTAAATTAGTTATTTTAGTTAAAAAATAAACAACATATGAAATAATTTTAATTACAAGTTTTTTTTTTTTATGAAAATAACTAAATAAGTTTTATTGATAATAGAATTTAAAATAGTTTTATATTTGGAGTTTCAAATATTCTATATATGTAAAATATGAGTTATTTACAATAATATAAATATGTAACTAAATATTAGTAATTCAAATTTAACATAAAAATATTAAATTATATTCTAATCATTAATAAACATTGATTAGACACCTACAAAGCGACACAGGTTGAGAGTATGACATCTTTTGATATCTCAAAGTATGTAACTAATAATTATTAACAAACTTATTCTAAATATTAATATATAAAATAATTTAATAATGATAATAATTAATAAAGTCGATATTAGACACGGGTTTAGAATGTGATGTCTTTTGAATTTTTGTAAGTATGTAACTAAGATTATTAATGAATTTAATTTAAATATCAAATATAAAATTACTTAATATTTATAATAATTTAATAAATAGATTAGACATGTACAAGTCACGGGTTGAGAGTACATTATTTTAATTTTTTATTTTAGACTTAAAATTCAGTAATTATCACAAATATTTTTATATTTATCTTTTGATAAGTCTTGTATAATACACGGGTGTTAAACAAGTATATATTAATGCAAAATCCTCCTAATCTATGCGTTTGCTTCGTATGCTTCGCTTGGATAATAAAAGAATTTGGTGCTTCGGTTTCTTATGTGTCATCCGAGCCTAATATATACATAATTTGATATTTTCCCTTTATTGTATTTTGCCTAATTTAATATTCTCTTTTTATTATATTTAGCCTGACTTAATAATTTTCTTTTATTATATTTTATCTAATTCAATAATTTTTTATACTCCTAATATAAAAATATAAATAAGTCATATATAATTAGTAGAAAAAGTCTAAATTAATTATTTTAATTAAAAGATAAATTACATATGAAAAAATTTAGTTACAAAAAAACTTATTTATAATAAAAATTGAAATAATTTATTTTTGAAATTATAAATATTCTGTATAGGTAAATTATGATATATTTGCCATAATTAGAGTACGTAACTAAATATTAGTAATGAGTTCAATCTAAGTATAAAAAAAAAATTATGTAATAATAATTAATTAATATTTATTACAATGTCACAATGCGAGAAGGTTTGAAAGTATGACCCTTTTGAATTTCTCAAAGTATGTAACTATAATTAAAAAAAATAATAATAAAAATATAAAAATATAAAATGAGTTAAATATAATAAATTAATATAAATTAGAGACAGGTTGAAAATGTGACATCTTTTGAATTTTTATAACTATGTAAATATAATTATTAATGAATTTAATTTATACATTAAAATATAATATTAGTTCATAATTATAATAATTAATAAATTGATTATTTCACGGGTTGAGAACACATCCTTTCAATTTTTATTTTAAATTTATAACATTGTAATTTTCACAAATATTTTTTATATTTGATTTTTTATAAATCCCGTGTAATACACGGGTATTAAACTAGTATAAGTATATATATATATATATATATATATNTATATATATATATATATATATATATATATATCACTTGACTTTTGATGGAGAAAAAGAGAAAGCTTACTCCAGCATACACACATGTCGCTCAATATTGTTTGAGGGTTCTTCAAGATTGTATTCGATCAAACTTGAAGATTTTACAAGCGATCCAAGAAACTGTTCAGAATGACAACTCATTAAGGACTTTTTAATTTATTACTACATACATTTATTTTATGATTTTTAAAATAATTTCATCAATTCTAGTAATATCATTTCTAGCCTGAGGTCGTGCTCTATGAGTTTATTTAACTCATAGACAAAAATTATTTCTACTTGTTCTTTATAATTGTTCCCAGATAAACGAAGATGTTAGTAAGGATGTTTCGACATCGTAACTAACATCTGTGTGTTGTAATTTGGTTATTTATATGGAATTATAATCTGAAGTTGTAATATAATTTGAGGATTGTGATGTATTAATTAGCAGAAAATGCTTGAGGGAGAAGAAGATGATAGGAGGATGGTAGAGAGAGAGAGAGAGAGAGAGAGAGAGAGGTGAAACAGTTAGGAAGAGAAATGTGATTTTTCATTATGTCCATTACAATTAGTGGTATCCCATTTAATAGGGAAAGTTGGGACCACCATTTTGTTACAACCTCTCTAATTAAGCATGCTAAAAGACAAGAAGATAATATAAATATCTAGCCTTCTTAAATGGGCTTAAGAACCATATTAATTAATTGTTGAGCCCACTAGTAACTCCAGATCCCTCTACCTCACTAACCAGCCCAGTTGCTTGAATCTGACCCGCTCCGCATGCGTTGACTTGATGAACATTGCTGACCGGTTCCTCCCCCATTTCATTCACACTACGGGTCACAACATCACCCCTCCCAGATTGAGTTCCTTGTCCCCAAGGATCCATGTCCGGAAATGCTCGCTTGATGAAATCCGCGTCTTCCCAGGTAGGTTTGATCTGATGGATTTCACTCCACACTACCAACACTTGCTCAATTTCTGTTTTTCCTCTCTTTACCCATCGATTTCCCAAAACTCGCTGAGGTTCCAGTTTTAGAAAAACCTCCGCTGTAATTGTTGGTAAATCCTTTGAAGGTGCTATTTCCGGACGTAGTTTCTTTTTAAGCAGAGATACGTGAAAAATGGGGTGGATCCGAGAGTCTGCTGGTAGATCCGATCGGTAGGCGACCTCCCCGACCCTTTCCAAGATGAGATAGGGCCCAAAGTAACGAGAGGATAGCTTCAAGTTCTTCCTTAATTGCAGAGAATTCTGGCGGTATGGTTGTAGCTTCAGGTAAACTTCTTCACCTACCTCAAAAGTCCTCTCAACCCTTGACTGGTCTGCATATGTCTTCATTCGGTTCTGTGCCTGTAAAAGGTTGTCTTTTAGTTGTTTGAGCATGTCTTGTCTATCTTTCACAAATTCCTTGGGTTCGGTGTCTGAATTTCTTACAAAATTTTGGGTAGATAGGAAAGGGGGTGGGTACCCATACAGGGCTTGAAAAGGAGTACACTTCAGCCCAGTGTGGTAATTGGTATTATACCAATGTTCATCTAGGTTAATCCACTTGAGCCATGTTCTAGGATTGTTATGCACCATACACCTCAGGTAGCTCTTTAGGCATTGATTTAAACGTTCTGTCTGCCCATCAGTTTGGGGGTGGTAAGCTGTTGACATGTTTAGCTTCACCCCCATGAGTTTGAAAACCTCTCTCCAAAATTGGCTAGTGAAAATTGTCTCTGTCAGTTACTATGCTGAGAGGAAGTCCATGTAGCTTGTACACCTAATCCATAAATAACTGAGCTACTGACCGGGCAGTATAGGGGTGATCTAGGGCTAGGAAGTGTCCATACTTTGTGAACCTGTCTATTACCACCAATATCACACTTTTCCCATTAACCTTGGGTAGGCCTTCAACAAAATCCATGCTAATATGTGTCCATGCTTGCTCTGGTATAGGTAAGGGTTGTAGTAACCCTGGGTAAGGCTCATGGCTGGTTTTATTCATGCTGCATACTTCACACCTCTGTATTACTTGAATGACATCATTTTTTAGATTTGGCCAATAGAAAACCCCCTTTGTTCTCATATAGGTTCCCCCTATTCCAGAATAGCCTCCATAGACTGAGCTGTGCATGGAATCCAAAATCATTCCTCTGAGTACACTGTCATTCCCCACTACTAGCCTCCCCTTGTGTCTGATTAGCCCTTTACTTATCTCAAATTCAGGATAGCAGGTGGCATCAATGATTTTAGATGAAATGATCTTGCTAGTAAAGGGGTCATTTTTATAGCTATTGATCACCCTTTGTATCCATAAAGGTTTAACAGTGGTTAGGGAATAGCTATCTTCTGATTCTTTAATCCTGGACAATGCATCTGCTGCCCTGTTCTCCTTCAATTTCCTGTAGTGGATTTCATAATTCAACCCCAACAGTTTAGTAATCCATTTTTGCTGGGTAGGATTCATCACCTTCTGATCTAACAGGTGTTTGAGAGCTTGTTGATCTGTCCTAATAATGAATTCGTGTCCCTGTAAATAATACCTCCACCTTTGAATTGCCATTAATACTGCCAAGAATTCCTTTTCATAGATGGATAACCCCTGATTCCTGGGACGCAGTAGCTTCCTCATGAATGCTATAGGTCTGCCTTGTTGCATCAAAACAGCCCCAATCCCATATCCACTAGCATCAGTCTCCAAAATAAAAGGTTGAGAAAAATCTGGTAGGGCCAGTATAGGAGTGGTAGTCATAGATTCCTTCAGATTGTGAAAAGCTACATCAGCCTCATCACTCCATACAAACTTCTCTTTCTGAAGAAGATTAGTGAGTGGCTTGCTCAATAGCCCATATCCCTTTACAAATTTCCTGTAGTACCCAGTTAGCCCTAGGAAACCCCTCAGTTGTTTGACAGTCTTAGGTACTGGCTAATTGATCATGCAATCATTCTTCTGTGGATCAATGGTTACCCCCCTCTTGGTTGATTATATGCCCAAGGTACTCAATTTGAGTCAGACCAAATTGAAATTTGCTCCTTTTGGCAAATAGCTGGTTTTTCCTAAGTATCTCCAACACATCCTTCACATGTTGGATATGCTCTTCCCACCTTTTACTATAGATCAGAATATCATCAAAGAAAACTAGAGCATACTTTCTTAAACAGCCACTGAACACCTGATTCATCAGACTCTAAAAGGTGGTAGGTGCATTACAGAGCCCAAAGGGCATGACTAAGAACTCAAACTGACCATGGTGAGTATTGAAAGCAGTTAGGTACCTGTGTTCAGGTTTCATGAGGATCTGAAAATAACCTGATCTTAAATCAATCTTGGAGAAGTACTTAGCCCCATGTAATTCATATAAAAGTTCATCAATTACATGTATAGGGTACTCATGTTTAATAGTTAAATCATTCAGATATCTGTAATCCACACAAAGCCTCCAGGTTGAATCCTTCTTTTTAACTAGCAATATTGGAGAGGCAAAAGGACTTTGACTAGGCTAAATAACCCCACTTTGTAACAGCTCTGCAACTATCTTCTCAATTTCATCTTTTTGATCATGGGAAGCCCTGTAAGGAAATTGGTGCTTAGGGATGCTCCCTGGTTTGAGTATTATTTGGTGTTCTGTGCCCCTCACAGGGGGTAGGCCTGTAGGCTCTGCAAACACATCCCTATAGTTGTCCAACAACTCTGCCATCAGTGTGTTCTCTTCCTGGATAACACAAAAAGTTCCTCAACTTGTGATTAATAGTCATAGTGTATCATTTTGTACAATGAGTGTGCTGAAATGAATTGGCAGTCTGCAGTAGAGGTCAAAGCTTGTATCTGTATCCTTTTTCCTTGTAGTGTAACTGTAAATGTCATCTTCTCATAGTCCAGCTCTATAGGGGTACAAAATTTTAGCTAATCACCACCTAGGATAAGATCACAACCTTCATTTTGTAATAGCCTCAGAGAGTATGTAAATGTGTGCCCCTGCATTGTCCAACTGAATCCCTTGGCCACCTTGGAACTAACCAGCCTTTGCCCATTTGCTACTCTGACCAAAATAGGATTAGCCTCCTCCACATAGCAACCCAACTTGGTGGCAGTGGACTCTTGGATGAAACTGAGTGTACTACCAGAGTCAATAAGTATTTGTAGCTTGCTGCCTCCACCTTGCCCCCAAACTCTCATAGTAGTTATGCCATCTTCACCAGTTAGGGCATTCAGTGACATTTGTATCTCCTCAATAGCAGTTGTGGGTACACTTGAGTCAGATAATTCAACATTAGTGACTTGTAGGCAGTCAAACTCTTCCTCCTCTATCATGATCATATAGTTTATCCTCTGTTTGCACCTATGGCCATAGGTAAATTTCTCATCACAGTAAATTTCTCATCACAGTTATAGCAAAGGCCTTTCTCCCTCCTTGCTGCCATTTCAGCTGATGTCAACATCTTAACAGGTGTTTTTGGTTGGTTGCCAGGTATTGGTTTTAGAGTTTGACTCTGTGGATAAGTAGATTCTGTCCTCTTGTTTTTGTAAACAGATGTGAATGGTTTAGGGTACTGTTTCATTTTCTTTGCAATAGCTTCCAGAGTTAATATTTGTTTCCTGCCCAGCTCTATGGTTTGTTGTAATGTGGTTGGTTCAAACATGTTGATAAAGGATTGTAGCTCTTCACTCAACCTACTGACAAAGCTAGCTATGAAATACTCTCCTGTGTACCTGTTTAGGATCATCATGCATGCCCTAAGCTCTTCAAACCTGTCTACATATTCTGCATAGGAGCCTGTCTGTTTGAGTTTGTTAAATTCTGCTATTATTTTTGCCTCCTTTAATTCTTCAAACCTAGCAGAAACCACTTCAACCAACTGCTGCCAGGTTAAATCAGTCTGTGAGTTGTCCAAATTCTGATACCATTGTGCAGCCTTCCCTTCAAAGTGCATAGCAGCCAAAATGAACTTCTGATGCTCTGGAATGTTAGGCACTAGCTTGAAATACCCCTTACATTTTAAGATCCAGGATTTAGGAGAGGTACCATCAAATCTGGGAAATTCCAGTCTAGGAACAGGGTTGATGATGTTCAAATTTTGTGACTCTGTGATGACTCTGCCTCTGTGTTGGTTATTGGTTCTGAAATTGGTACTACCATTGCCTGAGCCCATGTGGGACTCACCAAGAATAGATCCTTCATCTGCTGATTCCTTTCCCTTATTTATGTTGAGCAGCTGCAGCTGTATGGCAGCTAGGGTTTGAGTGAGATGGTCATACTTGGTGTTCAAACCCAATAATTCTTGCAGATTGGAATTGATTCCTGATATTTGTTCCTGTAATTTTAGCTCACTGGCTTCTCTTTTCATAGCTTCAGTTTGCAGATTTTGATCGGTTTTTCTTTGTGCTTCTTGCAGGTCTTTTATGCGGGTCCCTTCTGCCATAGCCAAGGATTGGAGGCTCTGGATACCAGTTGTTGTAATTTGGTTATTTGTATGGAATTGTAATCTGAAGTTGTAATATAATTTGAGGATTGTAATGTATTAATTAGCAGAAAATGCTTGAGGGAGAAGAAGATGATAGGAGGATGGTAGAGAGAGAGAGAGAGAGATAGGTGAAACAGTTAGGAAGAGAAATGTGATTTTTCATTTTGTCCATTACAATTAGTGGTATCCCATTTAATAGGGAAAGTTGGGACCACCATTTTGTTACAACCTCTCTAATTAAGCATTCTAAAAGATAAGAAGATAATATAAATATCTAGCTTTCTTAAATGGGATTAAGAACCATATTAATTAATTGTTGAGCCCATTAGTAACTCCAGATCCCTCTACCTCACTAACCAGCCCAGTTGATTGAATCTGACCCGGTCCGTGATTAGCACATATTTGTCATTATTTTTAGTAGGTTTACAGCTTGTTTTTCTTATTGTTTTTGGTATAAGTTGGGTAGTTTAAGCTCTATTTCGTATATTTGTACTCTCAGCTTATTTACCGCGTTTTGACCTAGATTGATGCAAATAAGTGATTATTTGTGGTTTTTCACTTTACAGCTAAGTAACCGGACGAGTTCGGCGCATAATTAGATGAAATTGATATTCAGGAAATGGAGAACGAGCTTTCCGGCGAAACGAGTAGCAAAAGATAGAGAGAGACGGAGGCAGACACGCAGTCACGTCGACTGACGCTACCGTCGACGCGAGCCATGATCCGCGTCAGTCGACGCTACTTGCTGAAGCGTTGATGTCGACGCACCTATGTCGACGCACTGTCGACGCTACTAGCTGAAGCGTCGATGTCGACGCACCTATGTCGACGCAATGTAGACGCTACTTGCTGAAGCGTCGATGTCGACGCAACGTCGACGCAACTTGCTGAAGCATCGATGTCGACGCACCCACCCAGCCAACGCGCGCGCCAGGCAGCACCGACGCCGAGCACCAGCACGCGTCAGTCGATGCACCGTCGACGCGACAGCCCAAAATCGGGAATTTTAGGGTTTCTTATGCTCCAAGTCAAGGGAAATCTAATTAAACCCTTCTAAGTCCGTCCCAAACACACACCTCTCCCCCATAATCTGAAAATACGATCTCTTGGGTTCGAGAACAACACCATCCGCATCCATATAACAACAATTGATCGGGATCGAAGATTGGAGGATCGCTAGCTTCAATCGTCCGTTCGTGATCCGTTCTTCGACCGAGATCAACCACCTTTCCGGATTAGCTGGAGAATTTACTACGCTTTCTAGTTTAATAAGTACTCAAAACCTTTTATTCACTTTCGTAGTTTAATTTATGCGATTAAGTAGCTGCTTTTCAATAATTGTTCTTGAGTTATTTGATGTTTTAAACCTTAGATATTTTTGATATTGCAATTCGTAATCTTAGTTTAATTAATGTTTAGTTATTATTCATGCTTGGTTAGTTTTACTTCGTTTACATTTCGTTCTAGATAATTGCTGTTAGTTTATGCTAGTTGATTGTGTTTAAGTTCTTAGATTAATTTTTCTAGTTTATATGTTTTAGTTGCTGAAGTAAAATACTTAGTTTTAATTATCGTTCATGCATATCACTTCTTAGATAATAAAACCAATCAAAATCCCCCCCCCCCCCCTTTTTAGTATAAGTAATTGCGTTTGAACAAACTATTTGAGATTTCCGATTGTATGTGTCTCGAGAGACGACTCGAGTCAAGTTGCCAAGCTACGCGCGACCCCGTTCTCTTGCGGGCAAGCTATTGATCTTTTGACAAATTTTCATGAGTAGGCAACACAAAAGCTTGAATCAAAATTTTGGCGCCGTTGCCGGGGAATATACAAAGGTTTTCAAAAATATGCTTGTTTATTTTTATTTTTATTTCAGTCGTTATTTGTATAATTATTCTCTCTAGTCGATACGTTTGATTTGTTGTTGAGTTCATGCAAGGTCGTAGGTCGCTTAGGCTCGAACTTGCACCATTTATCGACAACGTTCATCGTCCGAATCAAGTGAGACCACCTCACTCACCCACAAGTGAATCGTCTGCCACGACTGATTTTATTTGTGATCCTGTTCCGGAAACGATGTTGCGACTAGATAACCAAGCCCACAACAACGGGATGACCAGTCACCAAGGCATCCACCCGTGCAACAAAGAAATGGGTACGGGAGTGAGCCAAATTGTCCCGACGGACCAGTACAGCCTCAAGCATACGAGGAGAATATTCAACGAAACGTAATAGACTAGAATGAAGGCCAAAGAAGAGGAGATAATCGCTACCGCCACGTCCCGGATGACTATTCTGAGAGATCATATCATGGCGACGAGCGGGTTAATGAGTGGCTGGCATATGACGGGTACCATGAGAGAGACGAATACGCGAGGCAAAATAACCAAGCAAGATACCAACGGGAGCGCGCGCGAACCGAGATAAAGAGAGTTCACGACCCCTCAAGTGGGTCCCTATAGTTCGGCAATTGTGTTAGGTAGAACTGCGAGAGACTTCGAGTTGAAACCTCATATCATCAACAACCTCCCGAAATTTCACGGCCTCGCCAACGAAGACCCACTGACGTTCCTTAAGGAGTTCTATGCCGAAGTTAGTAGGATTCCGCCCCCGGGACTTCATCACGAAGACCTTCAAATGGTGTGTTTTCCGAGTTGCATGAAGGATAAAGCCAAGTCTTGGCTACTATCACTGGAACTGAGATCTCTGGTCGATTGGCCCATGGTGAGCGACAAATTCATTAATCAGTACTACTCAGCTCAGACGACGGGCCACATAAGGAGAAAAATAGCCAACTTTGTCCAACAAGACGGGGAGTTGTTTCACGAGGCGTGGGAACGTTTCAAATCTTTATTGAAAGCTTGCCCCCATCATCACAACTCTCCGGAAATGGTGAATCAACTCTTCTACGAGGGACTTCTAGATTCTTATAAGAATAACGTAGAGGTGGCTGCTGGAGGAGATTTTAGGGATTTGACAGCGACGGCTGCCAAGCAACTATTTGAAAGAATGAGCGAAAAGTCGAGGCAAACGAGCTCTCGACCACGGAAGATAAGGGTTAACGAGGCAACTGAGGTTCCAAGTAACGAGACCTTCGAGGCATGTAACCGTTGTGGGGAGCAAGGGCATTCAGGGGATTCATGTACGATGGGGTATCACGAGGACACCGACGCTGAAGCACACGCCATCAAAGACCAATTACGCAACATAGATCTTCCAACTTATGAGCACAGGCCTCAACCAAACCCCAAGTTTAATGCAAATCATAACTCTCCTTACTTGAAATGGGGCCCTGAGAATCCACATTACACCCCAGCACAAAATAAACCAACACAACCTCCACCGAGCAAATCACTACCAGCGGGGCCGACGCCTGTTCCTGAGAATCAACTGCTAATTTGGCAACAGAACCAAGTCACCGAGACACTGAGAAACAGGGATGGATTGACCAGTCTGACCACGCAAGTGAATAAGCAAGGAGAGGTATTGGATGATCTATCTAAGAGCGTGAAGAACTTAGAGAAGATGATGGGGCAAATGGCGACATTCATGGCCAAACACGACAACGAAAAGAGGAAGTTTCCGAGCCAACCCGAGCAAGCTTCCGCGGTTCATATTCTACGAAGTGGGAAGACGATAGATAATGGAGTCGAAGAAAAAAACGAAGGGGACACTGATGTTGCAAATGAGGGGCTGCCCACGAACAATCACTACAAAAAAATCCGGTGATACTGATGGCCAAATCCGTCAGGATTCCCAACCAAGTGGTGGATATTTTCGATGTGTGGGGGATAGACTTTATGGGACCTTTCCCTAAGAGTGGAGATTTTGAGTACATCTTTGTTGGTGTCGACTACGTGTCAAAATGAGTGGAGGCAATCCCTACTCGAAGAGCTAATGCAGAAGTTGTTCTCAAATTCCTCCAAGAAAATATTTTCAGTAGATTTGGGGTGCCGAAATCGATAATAAGTGATGGAGGGAGCCATTTTTGTAACAAGGCTTTTGCAAAGTTGATGAAAAAGTATGGGGTTCGACATAAGGTAGCTACGCCTTACCACCCTCAAACGTCTGGTCAAGTGGAAACGAGCAACCGTCAACTTAAGGCCATCCTCGAGAAAATAGTCGGGCCGAGTCGAAAGGATTGGGCGGTCAAACTTGTCGACGCACTGTGGGCATACCGAACAGCCTACAAGACAGTGCTTGGAATGAGCCCTTTTCGCATAATCTATGGGAAAGCTTGCCATTTGCCCATGGAGCTCGAACATCGAGCTGGTTGGGCAATTCGGAAGCTGAACATGAATTATGACGAGGCTGGCGAGTATAGGAAGTTTGAACTAACTGAACTTGAGGAGATAAGGAATGAGTCCTATGAAACTGCATGGAGGCAAAAGAAGATGACCAAAGTCTACCATGATCGGAAACTCGTCAACAAGCATTTGGAGGTGGGTAAGTTAGCTCTAGTCTTTAACTCACGGTTTAAACTTTTTCCAGGGAAACAAAAATCAAAGTGGAGTGGACCGTTCGTGATAAGAGAGATCAACGAGTTTGGAGTTGTTACCCTTTACGATGAGAAACGAGACTCAACATTTCAAGTTAATGGGCACCGCGTCAAATTGTACCGTGACGGAGAGTCAACAAATCAAGATCAAGAAGTATGGGCGATGGTGGACCCACCTCCGCTGGCAATTTAATCACGGCACAGTTACGTCGAGCAAACGACGTTAAAAGATGCGCTTCTTGGGAGGCAACCCAAGCTACTGTATTTTCTTTATTTTTGACTTTCTTTTATTTTAGTTATTTCTTTTTGTTAGTGTTTGAGCAGGTTTTAGGTCGGGATAAGGTTAATTAATCATTCGACTTTTGAAGAGTGCAAGATTCGCAAGAAATCAGCCTGCAGCCGCGTCGACCGACGCGGCGTCGACGCGGGCATGACGCTTCCTGGGCGCACGCGTCGACTGACTCGGCAACGACGCGGAAACGAAGTTGCCTGGGCGCGCGCATCGACTGACGCAGCGTCGACGCGGTGTCGACGCTACCTGTGCGCGTGAGCAATTTTTGGTAAGTTTTAGCTGCGATTTTGGGGAGTTTTATTCTAAATAGGAGAGTGAATTTAAGGGATTTATTTGCACGAAATTTGCCAAGAATGGGGACAAGATCTTTTGTCTTAATGGAGTTCTAATTTGATAAGGAAACTTAATATCTGTTTCCTTATCTTTAATTTGAGTGAATTTAGGATTCCTATTTTTAAAGTCTTTTGATCCCTATATAAACCCAACCCTTTCACTCCTAATTTCATTATTATCAAAGCTCTACATCTCTCTTCCCCAAATTATTTTTGCCTCCCACCCTTTTTCCTTACCATGAGGCCAATTCCAAGAACCACCAAAAATCACGGGAAAAGGTGGATGCTGAGGGAGGAACACGATGAGAAAGTGGACCAGCTGCATGATGAAGTCGAGAAGGCGAACGATTTGGTTGGAGATTATCAATTGGATGAGGTTAACTATACCCTCCAAATTGATGCTCTAAAGAACGAATTGAGAAGGGCGGAGGAGATCAACGATGGGTTGAGGGACATGAACCTTCAACTAAGGACCACCATTCAACGCTTAAGGGGTATTGAGCACGACCTCGGACAGCAGAGGGAGGACCTTGACGAACGTACCATGACCAAGAACGAGCTCCGCGACGCACTTCTCCGAGCTCGGGAGACGATTGCCACCTTGACTAAGGACAACAATGAGATGATATGGGAGACGTTCAGACTATCGGGTGAGATCGACGTGAAGGACGAGCGCTTGAAGGAGGCGGATGCCGAGATAGAGAGTTTAACTCAAGACGGAATACGTTTCTTGCGAAGTAACCATGCAATCCGCGAGGAGAAGTTTGCACTCCTACGGAGAATTGAGGAGTTGGAGGCCCACATCAAGGATTTTAATGTGAGAAACAAGGCGAACGAGGGGAATTTGGATTTTTGGAAGTATTGCTTGGAAGAGGCTAGCAAGAAGATCGTCGCGTTAGAGCGATTGGGTTTCAAATCCCCTTAGATTCTTAGGGGCTTGCTATTATTTATCTATTTATGTTTTTCCATTATCGAGTCGTGGAATTATCTTTCCACCTTATCCTGTTTCGTTTATTTGCAATTTCGTTTTATTTCGGTTGTCTACGTATTTTGTTTTAGCAATTAATAAAATTTTATTTTTCGTATGCCTTGCTTTTTCATATTTCTTGCACCATGGACATTTTTATTTTCTTGTGAGATTGTGCAGTTGTCCATGGTTAAATATCACTTATGACAAGGGGTAAATCACTGGAATACGAACGGTAACAACTTTTCGCAGACCTGCTGTCGCGTCGACGTCCCATCGACGCGGTGCTGATCCGCATCAGTCGACGCTATGTCGATTCCATGTCGATGCCGCCTGCACTTAGCGACCAGCTGCCCTGGGCGGAAGCTATGATTTTCGATAGCCGTTTTGTTCAACAATTTGCTGAAGAGCCGTGGCAACGATCTAATAAATTTATTATTGCTGATTTTTGTTCTTATTTATTTTATTTTGATTGTTATGTTTTGAGGACGAATCCATTCACGCGGCTCTGGGAACGTGAAGTTGCACAATTTCAATGAACAAGACTCGACCATTCATTTCTCAGGGACGTTTTCTTACCCTTTCCTTGTTTGAATTGCTTTTCTTTATATTTATGGCAATCAGGGGATTGCCGGGTTATTTTAAGAGGGGGGGATGGTTGAGTATGATTGAAAATTATGTGCAAATTTTTCAAAATTTACGTGATTGTGTTTGCTATTTCTGCGCTAAATTGTGTTTGTATGGCATGCCTGTCAAAATTAGCTATTCATGAATTGAAGTTTTTGTCTTTGAGCGTGCATAAGTGTATAAATTTTTCAACAATTATTATTTATATATTGTAAATGGTACTTGGACGCAACTGATTTCACAAAACTTTAAAAGCAGCGTCAATTCAAAATTTTTTCATGCAAAAAGCCAGTGAGTAGCCTGAGTGTTTATCATCTTTGCATGTACTTGAATGAGCTTTGATTTGAGATCTCTTTGAAACCGCTGTGTGTAGTTGACTTGGAAAATGAGGTTAAGGCACATAAAAATCCTATTCCGGTCATATTCATATATATTAGCCACTATAAATTCCGAATGAGCCCCTCATACCCAAATAATCCATGCCTATAGCCATGAGTTTTTGAGTCGACCCCTACAACCCATTAAAAGCGTGGGGTAGGAGTTTGTAATTTTTATTGGTTATTAGTGTTTTGGAGTTTTTATAAGGGATTTATGAATTTTTGTAATAAAGGATCACCATCCTTCAATAAAAAAAGAGACCCCATAAAACAGAATTAGAGGGGGATAAAAAGAAAAAAAAAAGAAGAAAATAAGAAGGATGGTGAATTGTGTTAGTCATTGCCTACGCGCTAATGAAGGCTTATGTTATTATTTTGTTATGAAACGCCGAGCACCAGCATGCGTCAGTCGATGCACCGTCGACGCGACGGCCCAGAATCCGGGAATTTTAGGGTTTCTTATGCTCCAAGTCAAGAGGAAATCTATTTAAACCCTTCTATGTCCGTCCCAAACACACACCTCTCCCCCATACTCTGAAAATACGATCTCTTGGGTTCGAGAACAACACCATCCGCATCCATATAACAACAATTGATCGAGATCGAAGACTGGAGGATCGCTAGCTTCAATCGTCCGTTCGTGATCCGTTCTTTGACCGAGATCAACCACCTTTCCGGATTAGCTGGAGAATTTACTACGCTTTCTAGTTTAATAAGTACTCTAAACCTTTTATTCACTTTCTTAGTTTAATTTATGCGATTAAGTAGCTGCTTTTCAATAATTGTTCTTGAGTTATTTGATGTTTCGAACCTTAGATATTTTTGATATTGCAATTCGTAATCTTAGTTTAATTAATGTTTAGTTATTATTCATGCTTGGTTAGTTTTACTTCGTTTACATTTCGTTCTAGATAATTGCTGTTAGTTTATGCTAGTTGATTGTGTTTAAGTTCTTAGATTAATTTCTCTAGTTTATATGTTTTAGTTGCTGAAGTAAAATACTTAGTTTTAATTATCGTTCATGCATATCACTTCTTAGATAATAAAATCAATCAAAATCCCCCCCCCCC
>BMAC01000080.1:1942295-1956850 GCA_014905375.1 Phtheirospermum japonicum
CCCCCTTTTTTAGTATAAGTAATTGCGTTTGAACAAACTATTTGAGATTTCCGATTGTATGTTACTCGAGAGACGACTCGAGTCAAGTTGCCAAGCTACGCGCGACCCCGTTCTCTTGCGGGCAAATTATTGATCTTTTGACAAATTTTCATGAGTAGGCAACACAAAAGCTTGAATCACTCCGCATGCGTTGACTTGATGAACATTGCTGACCGGTTCCTCCCCCATTTCATTCACACTACGGGTCACAACACTGCGTTCTATTTATATTTATGCAATGTTCTGAAGACCTTCAAAACTTTCACACATATTGATTTTGCTCATATGAGGCAAAACATCATCTATAAGCATTAAAAAGTTTGAACACGTTTCGCACAAAGTGTTTTGAAAGGTGAACTATATTCGGAATAATACGGGTGCTGAAAGTCGATAATAAAAAGCCTTGAAGGAGCTGATACTGATTTTAAATAGGAAAATTACCTAAGTGTCGACTAGAGCAATGGATGTGGAGTCAGTGACGAGGCGAACCAACGTGGAGGCATCGACAAGAGAAATGGCCACCGTGGCAAGGCGTGGGTGGCGGCAATGATAAAGGTTGGATATAGAGGAAATATTTTGAAGTTAGGGTTCATTTAGTACATCTCAAACTTGTTGACGTCGTATATTTAATTTTGAAGATGGTATCTTTTATGTGGGGAAAACTTCATTTTTGGTACACTATGTTAGCCACATTCCAGAAAAGGTACGTGATGTTGGCTATCATCAAACAACGTCTATTAAGTTGGACAACTCATCAAAAAAGATACAAAAAAAGCCCGATCGGGCTTTTTTGCTGACGTGGCGTGATTCAATACTTTCTTATCCTTTTTCTTTAATTTTAAATATTAAATTGAAAAAAAAAAACTAGTAAATTTTTCATCTTTAGTACACTATGTTGGCCACATTCCAGAAAAGGTACGTTAAATTGGTCATCATCAAATCATATCTACTAAGTTAACCAATTCATCAAAAAAGGTCCAAAAAACTTTGATCGAATTTTTTTCTAAAGTAGTATAATTCTATATTTTCATATCAATTTTCTATAATTATACAAAATAAATTAAAGATAAAAATATATTTTTCTCTCCCTTTTCTTTTTATGTTTTTCTTTTCTCTTTCCATTAATCTAATTAATAAAATTATAATCAATAAGAATTAGTATAATTATTTATAAATATAAAAATATAATACAAATATTATAAAATATATAATAAATATAGAGAGTTCAAAACTAATTTATGATAGATTTTCTCATATATATTTGTATATATATTTTATTATTTTTTTAAGATTCATTTTATATTCTTATATTTATCTCCGAGTTTATTAATTTTGTAATAATTATAATTTTAATAATATAAAAATTATATAAACTATTATTTTAACTTTATATTTTTTGAAGATTTATTTTATGTTTATATATTTATCAATGATTTCTTTTTATTTCTTATTAATTAATATTTTATTTATTTGATTAAAAGAAAAGAAAATGAAGGCAAAACAGGTTTTTGTCTACAACTTAATATTTAAATAAAAGAAAATTAATAAAGTAATATATAATCATGCCATGTCAGGAAAAAAATACGATCAAAGCTTTTTTGGACCTTTTTTTTTTTTTTGATGAATTGGTTAACTTAGCAGATATGATTTGATGATGGCCAATTTAACGTACCTTTTTTCTGGAATGTGGCCAACATAGTGTACCAAATATGAAAATTTTCCCAATTTTCTTTCAATTTAATATTTAAAATTAAAGAAAAATGATAAGAAAGTATTGAATCACGCCACGTCAGCAAAAAAGCCCGATCGGGCTTTTTTGTACATTTTTTGATGAATTGGCCAACTCAATAGACGTTATTTGATGATGGCCAACATCGCGTACCTTTTCTGGAATGTGGCCAACACAGTGTACCAAAAATGAAATTTTCCCCTTTTATGTGTGTGGTAACTCGTGTTCGGTGTATGTTCGTTGCAGTGGTTTATTTTGTATGTTATTTTGGTTGGAATAGTTTATCCTTCTTATAATAGTTTTAAGTAGAATCTTCTTTCAATAGGCATTGTGCCATATATTGAGTTTTAATTGAATTTATAACCAAAAAAAAATCTTCCAAAACTATTTAAAATAATAGTTTCAAAACATTGAAATGTATTACTCCATCTGATTCAAACTGGCTATCGTTTTAGATACATTTTGTTACAATTTAATTGTCTTTTTAGAAAATTTTACCACTTTATTCCAACTTTATCTTCACTTATTTTAAATAATATAAACAACTTTTTGGTACTAAGATAATCAGAAGGAAAAAGAGTGTAAAATTAATCATGGATATTATTAATTAATTGAAAGTGTATTAGTCAAATACTCATATTTCTTAATTTTGAACAAAATTTGTAAAACCACGACTAATAGAAATGAGATTCACTCAAAGAACTTTAAGGTATGTTTACCCTAGGGTTGGGAATACTAAATCAGTATTTCAAATACTGGATCGCTTGTTCTAAAACTCCAAAAACAAATACTCAACCAATAATTTCTTACTTCTAATCTCTATCATATACCATTCTAACACATATAATTCAATACTATTAAATGCAATATTATAACAAAATATCATTCAATTTTTAGATATTATTTGATATCAAATACAATATAATAATATTTTATCATCCACTTTTCAAATATAATTTGACAATTACAATAAAAAAGTAAATAGTTATGAATCATATAACAAATAAGAATTCTCAATACTCACAATATTATGAATACCCCAAGATTACGAATATTATGATTAAGAATCTCAATGAAAACTAGTTGTTTTATTTATTTGATGATCTAACCGCAAGTGTACGGTGTTGAAGATTAGAATGTATGCTCGTGTGCATTGTACGAAAAATTGTAACCATAAACTGTGCACAGTGTGTTATAGTTAAAATCACAAAGACAAAACAATAAAAGTTAAATGACTCGCAAATATAAACTTTTACGAGGAAAGAATACCTCTTTCCTCTCAAACCTCTTTAATTGAAATATAGTATTTGCTCCTAGAAGGACTCCCTCCTAAGTAAAACAACCTTGTATTACCTATCTCAACTACTTGTTCGAAGATCTCTCATTATCTTGTTGAGTATGTTGAACTCCCTATAGTTGCTCACCGATGATCTCTTATCACTGCTATATTCAGCACGTTGAACTCCCTCAAGTGTTAATCACGATGTCCCATCAGCTATAGAAAAGTTGTGTGAGTTACTTTTCAAACAATGTCTCTACTTGGTTGGATCAAGCTCATTGTAAATTGCTCATCGCAGAGACTCGAATAAAAAATAATACAAAGGGACACGAATTTACCCCATATTTTTCTCTCTGAAAAGGATATGTAAACAATATAAGAATGAAGACTGTTTAAAGGTCTTGAGAGCTGATGTATTTTCAAGGAAAGAATCTCTAAAAATCATTCCTTAACATGGATGGTCGCTGGCCAAAAGGGCTGATGTATTTTTAAGGAAAGAATCTCAAAACATCTTTCATTATATTGAATAAAATGCAAGCTAAGAGAGCTGATGCTTGCAAAGAAAGAATTTTTCAAATATCTTTCCTTAACTTGACTTGATCTCCTTTCCAAACTTACTTGATTGATTGCTTTTTTTTTTTAAATAGATCTTCTTTCGAGACTAACTTGATTGATTGATTCCTTTAATAAGCATATCTTTTTTCTCAAATGCATCATTTTAATGAAGATCTCCCCAGCATGATATTTCCATTAAATTATTAATATTAATCATCCTGAAACACAATCATATCAAGCAAACATAATCCTTTTCAATTAGTTAATAAAGAAAGTTAGCTATTCGAAAAATGAATCTAAACACAATCAATAAAATATGCTTGTGATGAATTACACCAGTTCAATATCTACTTTCTTGTAATAATCAATAAACCAAGAAACACAATCTCAACCAATTTGGTTCTTAGTCCAACATGTTCACATGAGGAAAGCAAATTGTCAGACTAGCTGGTTCATTGCATCAAGACATGTATAACACAATCTCAATAATCAGTTTGTTCGACTAGACAGGTCATATAAGGTGATATGTGAGAAATTTTGTAGTAATTAATGTTCTAAAAGTATACTTTTATTCACTTCATATTAACGCATATATTTATTTATCGTGTAAATATTTTTGTGAATGGACGAGCACGAATTGCATATTTCTCATTTATTTTGCAGTATTTTGTTGCTCAATTGGTGCGACGATGATCATTAATTGGTTTGTAGATTGATTTTGGCAATACAGGGTTGTTATTAGGCTGCCCGATAGTAATGAACGGGCCACACGAATATATTGAACTTGAAGAGCACACGAGCCTTATTCTTATTGGGCCTTAAGAGGTAGACTTGGAAACTTCTCCTATATATATTGCCATGTATGCGGATTTGGAAGGGATTACTTTTGGAGACTTGAAGACAGCCGCAAGCAGAATTCTTGGAAAAATAATCAAGGGAGCCTCCAATCTTGACTTTCCTTAGTAGTTTTGGAAGAGAAATTCACAAGGAATCTGGGGGCCACTATTTGGAGTACGGAGAATGAGAACCAACCGCAACGAGCTCTTCTTGTTACTTCTATTTCTTATTGATCCAGAAACAATGTTTTGTTATTCATCTTTAGTTTATAATTATATGAACACCATTTGTGAGTAGTTTAATTAATTCCGGTCCTTATGATATTGAAACCCATTGATTGATTATGTTCTAACTAATTCCCGCAATAAATATTTTTTTTGTATGAAATTATTTGTGTTATTCTATTGTATTGTCATGGTTATTTAATTTCTAATTTAGATTAATCACCTATATTAGGGTTAGATATCAATTGATAGAAATAAGAGTACAATTCGTAATTGTTGTCGTTCTATTTCACTTGTAGCAACTAATAGTCGCACTATTAGGGATAACACAACATAAAATAAATAAACCGAGTTTATGAGTTTGTTGCTTAGATTTACCTTCCTAGCCCATAATGCATTTATTGGATTAAATTTATAGATATTATTCTAGGTTGTCCATTAATTAGGTTTAATCAGAGAGCTTGTTTCGATTAAGTATTCGGTGAGGGAAAACTTGGGTAGTAGTGCTTATTGTTATTTAGGACTAGTAATTTTATATGAAAAATGGATTACATTATTAAAATTGTTTAGATGAGTCGATCGAGGGCGTAAAACTGAACTTGAACTGGAGTTTTCTCATTATTATTAATCTCTTATTAATTTTTGTAAGTGTCTCATTTGTTTGAATTCAATTAATTTGATATTCGTTATTTATTTAATTTGGCTAGTTAGTTATAATTAGTTAGTTTATCATATTTTATCCCTTTTTATTATTTTAATTAAATATGAATAATCATAAAATAATGCGCACTCCTCACGGGATCAACCCCTACTTACCGCTATTACTAGTTAATGGTGGGAAGTTGAGAAAAAATAAAAATATTAAATTTATAGCGTAACGACGCACAGTCATACAGAAAGTGATGCATGGTTCATATAAGAAAGCAAGCTGCCAGACCAGCTGGTTCAATGCATCACAACATGTACAACATAATCACAATAAATTAGTTTGTTCGACTAGACATGTTATATAAGGAAAGTGATGCATTAAGAAATAATAATAATAATATATTTATGGCCAATTTCCCAATTCACACATTTTAAAAATACCCCCCTTTAGCATTTGGTCACAAACCTACAAACGTAAGTTAGTTGATTGTTGAAACAATACATGACCTGCAGGCAACCCAAAGCAATTTGAAGCCAATGATACAAACTCCATTTGAGTTCAAGACTCTCCCCTTGAACAAAACCCCCCCTAAGTATAATGCTCACAAACTTTTCTTTATCCTTTGAGACACCACATTTCTCCCCCATTTGTGAACAAGAAGCCAATGGGTGAGTGTCTGTACCAATAATAGTTATAAAGCTATACCAGATCAACAATGACTTATGCAAGCAGTCTGAAGCAATACATTATCGAAAGCGGAAGCAATGGGAAACATAGTAGTCTCCTCACGAAGTGGAACAATAGGCTGAGGTCCGCCAGCACCTGTTCGAATAGTTTTTTGAGCAACGCTTTGAAGATGAGGCTTAATAAAAATAATATCATTGCTCTTGGGACTTGGATGTATGCCTTGATCATGAGAAAGTACTCAAACCAGAGAAGGACAGGGAAGCAGTTGCTTCATATCCGAACTCTTAGAAGAATGAGTGAATGAGTAGAAGACATGATAGAAAACTTGGCTTGTGCAAGAACAATAGATAAGGACACACAACCTGTTGAGTGAATTACTCATCCCATTCATGTGAAGCAGGAAGTCCAGAGTCAGCAACATACGATTTAATCAGGATTTTAATAGGACAATCAGAGAGCTCACCTCTTATAAAAACAATGGCCATAATTTTGAAGTCCTCCTCAAACAAATATCCTTAACATCAATTAGCCCAAATCATATAATGATCACATCAGGAAAAAAAATTCACAAACACGGTTATGACAAAAAAAGAGCAAACCGAAATACTTTGATAAGAGCGGTAAGGTCATAACAAAACACTAGTGATTGTGCGAATAAGGCCTTTCAACATCAAGATTTGCTTATTCTAACAATTAAGGGCTTGGAAAAGTCTCAAAAATATTAACAGCCTTTTGGGAAGAAAGAGGATAAGCAGAATTACCGATATCATAAGACTCAATATCATCCTCATTTTTTTCATTAGATGAAATCCCATAGAACGGACATGGGCTAATGATGTAGACTCTGAAGTTAGAACATTGTATTCTGTAGACTCCAAATTGTCTCTTTCGATGGTGGAACAACTAGTAGAAGGATGCGAATAGTAGCATCATGGTTGAGAAAGTTGAACTCCAAGGAGAGAATCCCTCTTCAGATAGCCACATCACCACTCATTAGAAGAGAGACAACATTTTTCAATTCATCATCAAATGAATACCCCTCAATAACATTAAAAAAAATATTAAATCACATCAGACGGGAAATCACATATCTGATTACCAAAAAACACCTTATCACAACGTTCATGCCCAAACTTCCATAAACTCAAGTTCAATAAGAAACATCTGTCAATATGTGAACAAAACTTGGTGAATGAGGTTTCTGGATATAGGGAAGTTAGAACGATATAACTAAACAAAAACACACAAGCCCTAAGAAGCATGAGAATTTGAACCAGTTAGAGCAGCATCTTTAGTGAAGAATAAGGATGCGTGCAACTCTTCAAAAAGAAAAAAATAACTTCTACAAATAACCTCTATAAAACATTCTTCAAAAATAACTTCCTACATTCCTTGTGCCAGCAAAAGCGTCGATAAGTATCTAAGAGGGAAATTATATTAAAAAAAAAATTGAGTTATTTATGAACCAGACCCTAAAATATTACTAAGAAACATTGATATTTCATCCCAAAAACAAGTCACCTTATCAAAGAAATCTACTTGAGAATTTCGTATGCAATATGCCTAAAATAATATTAAAAAAGATAATACAAAAAATGCATGATTACTATCTAAGTGTAAATGTCAGAAATTTTCGATTGATCAACAAGTGTTACCACAAGCCATGGAATTCAGAATGTTTCAACTACAATTTCTCTTTAAGTAGTAACCAAGGTAGTTTATTAACAAAAATACACCTTATACCTCCATTTGCAAATATATCACACATTATAGTTATATACCAACCAATCGCCATTGGGAGAAAACCCTGTGACTTAATCCTATTGTGATAGTTTGAACATCAATACCACTTCTCATTATGTGTATATCTGCTATGAAGCCAGAAAGCTACCCTCTTATTATTGGTACTAAAATCACATATCGAGTTTCATTAGGGGGACATCCACTGCAACAGAAGGCTACCCTGTGACAATATGATGCCAATAAAATAATTTAAAAGATTTACACACATAATTTCATTAGGTGTGCAACCGTAGTAGTGTTGGAAGACAACCCTGTGAAAACGTGGTTTGTTTAAGAACAAATCTTCCCAAATAGTTTCATTAGGTGCACAACCATTTGTCAATAAAGATTTGTCAATCAAGCCAACATGCATCCTTATCTCATTGAAAGGTATTGTTCGAACAAAGTACATCAGTAGCTTTCACACATTTTGCATTTTATGTTTGCAGGTTGCTCTTATCATAATGACAACTTTCACACCACAACATTTAGAAATGGTAGCTCTTTTTTGAAAGAAAATGGAGTTTTTTGGTATATTACTGGAATACTAAAAATATCTAGATACATAATTTGACTAGTTGAACAACCAAATGCAAGAGGGAGAAGTTAAAAGATAAAATAAAAAGCATGCCTAATGCCAAACCTATATGTTTTGATAGTTTATTTATAGTAAGTATTACATGATACAAATTCATAATGACTTTTCAAGGAAAGAAATCGTTTAACATCAAGAGGTTTCATGAATATATCAACAATTTTGTGTTGAGTTTGAACATGTTCAATAATAACAAACCCTTCCTCAACCAAATTGAAGTGATATCGAATGTCAATATGTTTGGTTCTGGAGTGTTAGACATGATTTCTTTTGATGGTACTCATATTTTCAAAAAACAGTAATGCAGTTCGAACATCAATGTTGTAGTCAACCATTATCTAAAGAAATCGAGAACAACAACTACCTGTTCTAATGTATTCGGATTTGGGTGTGAACAAGGAAACACTAATTTTTGTTTTTCGAAGCCACAACATCAAGTTATTACCTATGTAAAAGCACCCTCCGGATGTGCTTTTTGGATCATCAATATCCCCAAACCAGTTGGCATCACAAAACCCTGGAAGATTAGAATTTGTTTCACTAGTATGCCGAAATCTGAAATCTTTTGTTCCACCAACACAACAAATGATCATCTTGACAGCCTCAAGATGAGATTCTTTAGGATCTGCTTGGTACCTAGCACTCATTCCAACACTATAATAAAGGTTATTTTTACTCGTAATTAAGTATAATAACCTACCAATCAAACTTTGATCTTTTTATTAGAAGATAATCAAAAATTTAGTTTTAATTTTGTAGGAAAAACCTCATAAATCGAATATAAATATTTTCTAATACAAAATTGTCAACTATTTTTTACAAATGATAAATCGAAATCGAAACGAATAAAATTAAAATTCGAATCATGTTTTCATTAAAACATACTTACCCCTATTTCGAACGTCAGTTTCCCAGGATAAGACGGGTAAACCGAATTACCTTTCATCTCCGGCGAACTGATAATCATGTCTGAATTTTATCACTAAAATTGCAATAGGCCAAAAGAATTGATTCGATCAATATGTTATTTTATACTTATGCAAATATGTTGATTTGTGTTATGTGTTTGATTGTTGTATTCTTAGCCTTTATATATAAGTTAACATTTGACCTTTTAAGGTTAAAAATTAAAATATAATACAACTTAATACATATTGAATCAAATGCGTATTAATTTCATAAAATATTCACACACAATTTTAGATAAAAACTCCAAGGAATATTATAATTTTCATCATAAACTTCAAACAGTAATTAAGACATAAATATCATTAATGTTTGTGGAGAATTCTATTCATGGTGGTGCTATACACTGTCAACTAGGGGTGAGTATTGTCTGGTTCAATTCGGGGATTTAGAAATCTCCAGAACTGTACCATTATTTTCTCGGTACGGTCCGATTCAGAGAAAACTCAAAGTCAACGATTCTTATTCGTTCTGGTATGGTTCAATTCGATTTTCGGATAAATCTCCATTTTACGCCCAAATTATAATCGTAAATTAAAATTACTAGATTATTGTGAATTTTAATACTTTTACTTGTTATTTGATGATTAATTAAAATACAAAATTAATAAAAATAGTATCTTACTTATTAACTATCGAATATAATGAGAATTATAGCTAATTTAATATGATTATAAATCAGTTTAGTATCAGTTCTCAGTTCGGTATAGAGATTTTAAGGGGATTAAAAGATCTCCAGATCCGTCCTGTAAAAGAAATTCGGAACGGTCCGATTCGAAGATTGATCAATAGTCAAAGGAGGTTTTTCGGTTATGATACGCTTTGATTCGAAACTCGGTACTTCTCGTTTATTTTCAAGTCTTGTGCTTAGCCCTACTATCAACTATATGTTATCTCATGTAATGACCATTTGGAGCCATTAATTAAAAATAAGTGATAATTCATAAAAACTATAAGATATTTTTTTCATACTTTAGTTTTACTTCATGGACAACACTGCAGGAGAAATATTTCGCCGAGACGCATTTGAAACACGTCAAACTTGTATACCTTATCTTGGGGCATATTTCATATGATTCATTAGATAAATATTTTATCCAAAGTATTGTGAGAACATTAACTTCTCGTATAATCAATTATCTTTTTGCTTAATCTAAACTATTACATAAGAATACAACTTTACTCTTATTAATGCTTTCCCTTTTTCTTTTTTTACTTTCAATTTTCTTTTTCTTTATTTAACATTTAATATAAGCAAAAGTCATACTATTACATGACATTTTCATATCATTGTCACCAATCGTTAACGACGAATTTCATACTACACTATGCATCTTCATACTACCGTGCATTTTCATACTACATAGTGCAATTTCATACTTATACTGTATACACTCAGAATTTTATACTACTAATTTTTATACTTTTAATCAGTGTTCTAAAAATCGCTAGGCGCCAGACCAGCGCCTAGGGCGCCTAGGCGGGGCCTAGGCGAGGCCTAGAATTGAGAATAAATACCCTAGTTTACAATATTACATCCAACATTTAATAGTTCAACATACTACCTGCTACACAATAAAGTATATGACTATTCAAAACTAAAAGTAATGATCATAAGTTCAAAACTATTGTTCAATTCAAAGTTCAAAACAATATAAATCCATAGTACATATTACAAGATCAAAATAACTAAATAAGGGCAAGAGTTCTCAGTCTGTTTTTGTTCTGTTCTGTCCCAATTCTTGCTCCATAACAATTGAATTGACTTTAAAAAAATTTAAAACCAAAACGACGTCGTCTTGGATAAAAAAATTAAAAAAAAATAAAAAAAATAAAAAATTGGACTGCCTGGCGCCAATAGTTCTGTTCATACTATATTATGTAATTATTTATGCAATATGTCACACTAAAATATAACTCTTTTTTCACAATTTTATGTTTTAAATTTCAATTTCGTACTATACATGAAATTCAAACTAATATTTTGAATTTAATACTAAAATTTCACAAAATAAATAAAATTTCATACTATTATATTTTAAAATTCGTGCTACTATTATCAAATTACATACTATTATATTTTAAAATTTATACTACCATTATCAAATTCATAACTCTACTAAAAATTCAAAAAATGAATAAAAAATACTATTATATTTTAAAATTCATACTACTATTATCAAATTACATACTAACCCTACCAGATTGCAAACTACATTATGCCTTTTTTTTTCAAAATTTTAGATTGAATTGTCAAACTTTATATTAAATTGTACAAGATAATTCCATACTACACAATATTTTCAAAACAAAAATACAGGGAAAATTTTATTTTTGGTCCATTATGTTGGCCAAAATCATTAATTTCTAGTAAAAGAACTTACTTTAGATCTCTTATAGACGGCACTATAAAAGTCATGCTCAGCTTCAGATTGTTCGCACTCAATGACTTGAATATCAGTTGGTGGGAGAGCAAGAATTGGCCTGAATTAAAAACACAATATGCTAATAAATATCAGAAATAAAGTTTGTCTATGTAAAACAATAATAAGAAAATCTAAACTTGTTCTACCTTCTTTATCCTTAAGACTCCTTTGTTCTTAGCATTAGGGATCTTAAAATTGCCTTAACCAGTTCCAGACCTCTATGATCACCGTTCTCGTAAGGCTTCTGAATCAGCCACCTAAAAAGCATAATGAATGAATTATGACAAGCACCAGGACGTTGAATTTTCTCAAGTAATTTATTTATATGAAGAAAAAGGAAGGTTGAAAATCTCATTTCGTCACACACACAATAAATCTCAACCTGTATGGCTTCGGAAATGAAAGCAGCAACAAGGCCGAATATTCCGTATGTAATTATTTCGTCAACGTCTTTTGCGTACTTCGGTCCATCGGACCCGAATATGCCCCTGTACTGGTTAGGGTTCTGTGCATGCTATGCTCCAATCTTGTAAACAGAAGCAAGTATTAAGTTAATTAAATGGAAAAGGGAGAAACTATATGCCATGAATGACTCAAAAATCAAGAATACTTGGAACTAACGCATTTCCAATTTGAAGCCACAAATTCATGCTATCAAACATTTAATCAGTGATATTAATAAACACATAAATACCATTAATATATAATATATACCTGGACGATGTTAAACTTGTAACGCCAGCTCATTTGCCTCCGTCCTCGGAGTGGTGAAGAAGACAACCTAAAACACCATAGATCCAAAACTTGTGTCACTCTTAAAAGGAATTAAAAAATAATAATTAGGAAAAAAAAATCTGAAATGGATCTTCGACGGTAGACATATAAATTAAGTTCAATTCATAAATAAAAAAAAAAAAATTGAGCAGGAATTAACCTGAATCTAATGCCCTACTTGGTATTCACTAGAGAACCCACAATCTCATAGTAATGCTGTGAAAAATAAACTATGTTCGAATATAGTTATTCATAATTATAATGAATTCAAAATGCTAATCTCTCTCCTCTGTCCATCAGAAAATGAGTACTGCACTAACCTACCAAATCATCACAGGAAACACAACTATAATCTGAGACCGTAATTAGGCAAATCAGCTCAGTTTCCAAATGAAAGATAAATTTCCAGATCCTAGAAAAGCTAGCCCCAGAGATCTAGCGTTTCTTTCAAGTACTCCACACACATACAAAAAAAAAATTAATAATAAAGTAAATCGAGAGAACAAGCTCAACAACGCTTTGAGTAATCATACTCATAGTCTTTTCGAGGGCAACAACATTGAGGAAGGTGGAGGCGCGTCTGGAGGAAACAGACGACGACGTCTCATCTATATACTCGTCGGCAAGCATCGCTGACGCCTGCCGCATCGAATCAGATAGCTGCGATAATTCCTCAATTGCCTCCATCGATTCCAATCAATTTCCCAGCTAAAATCAACGTCCCAGGCACAGTTGTATCATGGCGTCACTAAACGAACCGGGTGATTGATTTAGGTTTTTCATTTTTTGTTCCTATCTGATTGGAATCGGGTGAGAATGATAAAAAAAAAAAGAGATGAGAGGTGAGGTGAGTTGAATTTTAATTTTATTTAGGGCGTAAATAAAATGAGAATATAAATTTAGGTTTTTAATATAAAGAAATCAACGCTTGTAAATGCAGGAGGGGGTGAGGGTATGGTACCGTGAAGGTACCGTAGTCATTTCCTTTATTTAGATTGCCAACAAATACAATATTATTGGTAAAATGGTCTGAATAAACAATATTGCCCTAAGTACCAACAGATTAGTACCTGTTGGTACATTTAAAAAGTAACATGAAAAATAATTTACCAACAAATATATCTGTTGCTAATTACCAATAGAATCTAATTCCGTTGGTAATTACCAACATAATCTAATTCTGTTGGTAAAATAATTAAAGTAACAATAAAATAAAATAAAAATATTATTCTGTTGGCAATACGTTGGTATTATGTCGAAATTACCAACCAATGGCGTCTGTTGGTAACATTCTGTTGGTATTTTCCAGTTTTCTTGTAGTGGTTGGTCAGCATCAAAATACGTCTAGTAAGTTGGTAAATTCATCAAAAAAAATCAATTTTTATCATGTTCGGGCCAAATGCTGACGTGGCGTGATTATTTATTTTCTTGTCATTTTTTATTTAATTTTAAATATTATATGAAAAGAAAAAGTCATTTTGCCCCCATTTAGTTTTCTTGCTCACAAACCACAAACCCAGACACGCATCTCCAGTACGAGGGTTGAAGAAAATCTGTGAGAAAAATACCATATGAAACTCACAAAATTTTAATGGCAAAATCATTTTCTTTCATCTCCAATTCGTAGCCACCACCACTACCATCGCCACTTTATTGTTTGATTTGAGCTGCGTTTCTTTTCTGGGTTATGGTTTCCTTGCAAACGAGTTTGTCTCGTGTTTCCCGGCGGTGGGGTTGTGGGTTTAACTGAAGGTTTTCGATTTTTTGTGTTTATCGAGCAACAGGCGGCGACAACCGCGATGGTGGCAATGTTGAGCTCATGGATCCAAAAATAAAGACAAATCTATTAATTGATAATAGAGGTTTTTTGTTGGGCTTAAGTCTTCTTGAAAATGCTGAGGTTTTTTATTTTTTTTATCAGATTTTTATTTTTGTTTATTAGATTAAAAATATTTTAAAAGAAATGACAAATATATCACTCAATTCTCGGTGTGCTGGACTCCGGTGAGTTTT
>BMAC01000080.1:1957125-1984543 GCA_014905375.1 Phtheirospermum japonicum
AAAATAAAATTACACTATTGCAGAAGATCCACATTTTTTAATCGTGTTTTTTGATATTTCACAAGATAGGAATAAATCAAACAAAAATAAATTAAGAAAAAAGTTTAATGGGAAGAAGGGCAAAAATGGCTTTTTCCATCCATTTAATATTTAAAATTAAATAAAAAATGATAAGAAATTAAATAATCACGTCACGTCAGCATTTGGGCCCGAACGTGATAAAAATGAACCTTGTTTTATGAAGTTGCCAATTTAATAGACGTAGTTTGATGCTGGCCAACATCACGTATGTTTTCTGGAAAGTGGCCAACAAAACCAAAAATGAAATTTTCCCCAAAAATACATATTGCACCAAGTATAATTTTATACTACTCATTATATGTGGAACAAAATCCCATACGCCCATTTTTACTATTATTATTATTATTATTCTTTTTTTAGGTATAAAGTAATTTTGATCATTTAAATTATAATTATAATTAAATAGAATATATTTAATTAAATGGGATGACAATTAATAATCATCCGAGTGTAGTAAATTGAAATTTCTCCAATAACTTTTAAATTTGCACTTTCCACCGTAAGACTAAAGAGTATATACACGCTCGTGTGGATCATTCAATCACGTGTACATCATTCAAATGTTATAAAAGAATAAAATTTATGATTCAAGTTAGAATTTTTTTGAAAATGTTTAATTATTAGCAATACCAAATTTAATTAAACAAGGGTCAAATACATGCATTTTCTTAGATGGTATTAGGAAAATTATCTAATGATTAGATGGCAAAATGCAACAACTTTAGCATATGTTGGACACTTTGGAAAAATCTTTGCGGTATATTTTGTATGGATCTGTGAAAAATAATTAGATAGAGAAATGTGAGAAATGTCATAATTCGGATGGCAAAATGTTACTGTATAAACTTTACTTTATCAAGTTTATTAAGATGACTGGCACATTTATATGGATAATATATATTGTTGATTTTAAGATGTATTAGTGCTAATTATTGAGTTATGTTTATTATAAATGCGTAATTCAATAATCAATGATTTATTTTGTATTATTTAATATTTTGATTTTTTTTCAAGATTTAGTTATCTAGAAAAGATTTAGTTTATCATCTTTGTAATTATACATTATTTATATTATTTAGTTTTACATTAGGTTGTATTATCATCCTATATATTAATGCAAAATCCTCCTAACTTATGTGTCTGCTTCGTATGCTTCGTTTGACAAATAAAAAATTATGGTGTTTCGTTTGCTCATGTGTCATTCGAGCCTAATATTTACCTAATTTAATACTTTTTTTTTATTGTATCTTACCGAATTTATTTTTTTATTATATTTTTCCTTATTCAATACTTCCCTTTGATTCTCCTAATATAATAATATAAATAAATTATATATAATTAGTAGATAAGATCTAAATTAGTTATTTTAATTAAAAGACAAACTACATATGAAGTAATTTTAATTAAAAAAAACTTTATCATGAAAAAATAATTAAATAAGTTTTATTGATAATAGAATTTAAAATAATCTTTTTTTGGAGTTTCAAATATTCTATATAGGTAAAATATGAGTTATTCACAATAATATAAGTACATAACTAAACATTAGTAATATATTAAATTTAAACATAAAAAATATTAAATTATATACTAATTATTACTAAACATTGTTTAGATACCAGTACAATGCGATACGGGTTGAGAGTATGACATTTTTTGAATATCTCCAAGTATGTAACTAATAATTATTAATGAATTTATTCTAAACATTAATATATAAAATGATTCAATAATAATAATTAATAAAATAGATATTAGACAAGGGTTTAGAATGTGACGCCTTTTGAATTTTTTAAGTATGTAACTATGATCATTAATGAATTTAATTTAACATCAAATACAAATTATTTAATATTTATAATAATTATTAAATGGATTAGACATGTACAAGGCAGGGGTTGAGAATACATTATTTTAATTTTTTATTTTTGTTTAAAACTCAGTAATTATCACAAATATTTTTTTATATTTATCTCTTGATAAGTCACGTGTAATACATGTGTGTTAAACAAGTATATATTAATGCAAAATCCTCCTAATATATGTGTATGTTTCGTATGATTCGCTTGGATAATAATCAAATTCGGTGCTTCGATTGTTTATGTGTCATCCGAGCATAATATATATCTAATTTAATATTTTCATTTTATTGTATCTTGCCTAATTTAATATTTTCTTTTTATTATATTTATCTCAACTTAATAGTTTTCTTTTATTATATTTTGTCTAATTCAACGATTATATTTTATACTTCTAATATAAAAATATAAATAATTCATATATAATTAGTAGAAAACAACCTAAATTAATTATTTTAATTAAAAGAAAAGGTACATATGAAATAATTTTAATTACAAAAAAAACATATTTATGAAAATAATTAAATAAATTATATTTATACTAAAAGTTGAAATGATTTAGTTTTTAAATTTTGAATATTCTGTATAGGTAAATTATGATATATTTTCAATAATTTGAGTATGTAACTAAGTATTAGTAATGAATTTAGTCTAAATATAAAAAAAAGATAAAATTATATAATAATAATTAATTAATATTTATTCGACAATGACACAATGCGGGAAGGCTTGAGAGTATGACACCTTTTGAATTTTTCAAAGTATGTAACTATAGTTATTAAAGAATTAATCTAAATATAAAAATATTAAATGAGTTAATAATAATTAATTAATTAATATAGATTAGAGACAAGTTGAAAATGTGACATCGTTTGAATATTTATAAGTATGTAAATATAATTATTAACGAATTTAATCTAAATATTAAAATATAATATTAATTAATAATTATAATACTTAATAAATTGAACAGGGCACGGGTTAAGAACACATACTTTCAATTTTTTATTTTAAATTTAAAACTTTGTAATCTTCACAAATATTTTTTATACTTAGTGTTCTATAAATTCCGTGTAATACACGGTTGTTAAACTAGTAAATGTATATTGTAGTATTTATTATTTAAAGTCTAAAATTTTGTCTTGTTTCTTTTATATTAATATATATCTACAATATATTATGTATATTTATTTTTTTAGAATAGAAGTCAATTCTTAGGCTCCTAAATATTATTAAAACTCTAGATATTTGATCTTATTTTATTAATAATGATATTTACTAGCAATATTTTGTATATATATTTCTTTTTATTATTACTTTGTAGGTCTATAAGGCATGCCTATATAAAGTTAAGAGATTGCTCACAAACGGTTCACACTTTTAGTGAGATTAATCGAAATTAAAACGTTTGAGAGCACATGTATTCTTACTGCAGATTTTCGTAATTGGTGGATGCGACTGCAAATGCTTTTCGGCATCTACAATAGCATCCGGTAGAAATTATTTTCTTGCATTGGTTTTACAATTTTCGTTAAATCTAATCTTAATTATGATTGTAAATTTTAGTTTTGGAAGAGTTAAACTGATTTAGATCATATCTACATTTAATGAGTTTTTAGTTTATTTTTACTCAATAGATTACAACATTTGTAATCATCAAAACTCAAGTTTTGATTAATAAAAACTTTCGTCTTTTTGACTCGATTATAAGAACAAATTATTCTTATAGTAAAACAAATTTATGCATGTATATTTTATTTCCGCAACTATTTATTTTACATTTTCCACACCGCACACATTATATATTGATTAAAACTGTAAATAGATGTATGCAATTCTTTCACTAACTAAGGCAATATTTGGTTTTAGAATTCGAATACCTTGATTCAGATTTCGAATCCCAATCCCTTTGTTTTAGGACTCAAATTCTACACACTCAATCAATAATTTTGTACACTTACACTCATATTTTTTATTGCATCACCATTACATTTAAATAAGTATATTTTATTAAATATAATTCACACTTTTCATGATTTGATGTCAAATACAATATAAAAATATATTTTAATGATTTGCCATTTATAAAAAAAATTAAAGGATTCTAAATTTACAACAAACAAATTTTATTACTATTTATAAAATTTTAAATACTAAAAATTCTGAGTATACAATTCAAAATTCCAACAAAAACCTATTTAAAAAAGGTTCTAATCGAATGGAATACGCGTAACAAGAAATCTGATCCTATCAGACCGCATATTACATTAGCGACCGATGCATTAAATAAGAAAAAAAAACGAAGAAAAACAAAAAACAATTACACAAATAACAGGGTTTTCACTGTATCCCTTTGACTTTTGGCAAAATATTTAAACCCACCGAGATTATCAAATCATGACCTATAACTCTATATTGTTGTTCCAGAATGTCCTGATAATTTCCTCGAACTCCATCACTAATTTTGTTCATTAATTAATTGAACCCTACTAATAGTACTCCATCACTAATTTTGCTCACTAATTATTTGAACCCTACTGATAGTAATGTAATGGTGCGTTAATTAATCAATGGGCATCCCACTTGATCATGTCTCATTTGATGGACACCTCCATCAACGAACTTCATCACGTGGCATACTAATAAGCTGCTATATATACACATACACACTCGTCATAACCACCATAACCTCCTTACTATAATTCCATCAACTTAATTGATCGTTGAGCATTCTTCTTCACGGCACAAACTCGGTTCGTCGAGCAATCTTCAGTAAGCAAAAGTTTATATTTAAAATTTTGATTAATTACAAAGACTATCCCTTAGTCTAATCATAAAAGTATATCTCTTATGATATGGATATTTTTTTTAATTATACTAAACCTCAAGGGTGTTTTTTTAATTATTTTATAAATTAGATTCATACTAGTTTAAATTATTTAATATAGTACTTAATACGTGTGAGTCTCGAGAATATCTATATCTATATATAGATAGAACAAATATGATGATATATAATGTTGATCATTCCTTTGAATTTATATATCAGATGGTTAATACGAGGCTCCTTGCTTTTCTTATTCTACTACTGGTGGTAAGCAATTGTTTGGTTAAAGCACGACCAGTTGTTTTAGGCGAAAAGCACAACACGGAGCAGCAAAATTTAATGAAAGAGGATAATGGAGCCCATATTGTTACTAGTGGTGGTTTGAAAGATCACCATAACTGCCCCTTGCCGGACTACATCAAAGGTTGTGGTAACTCCCCATAGAGAGAGAGAGAGACTATGCACTATATATATATACACACTATGGAAATAAGATGCCTTTGCTTAGGTTTTTGGCATCCTCGAGTAGTAATGTGACCAGATGTAATATCATGCATGGCATTTTTATAAAGACTTATACATGACCTACAAATCAAGCACACACATTAACGGACTCGTGGAGCAAATGGATATATTTTTATTTTGGAAAATTTGGAAATAAGATAAATAATGACTTTTCATTTTAAGAAGAACAGTTATTTTTTAAGAGTGAATAAATATGAAATAAAAATGTAATGATTAAAATTTATTTGATATAAAAAATAGTAATATAATGATTGATAATTAGAGTTATGTGAGAGGAGAGATAATAAAATTTGTGGAAAATGTGTAATAATTATTTTCTCGCTCCATAACTTGAAAAAAGACAAAGGTTGAAAATGGGATCAAAGGTTTTTTCTAGCGTGCCCTCTCTGATGCTCAAGGCAGACTTTTTCGAGAAATTATCGAGACTATCAAGTGCTAAATGTAAAGAGATAACATTAAGATATGACAAAAACTTGTATGTGATCGTCAGACACAGATCATAATTCATGTGGCGAATTACTTTTTCCCTTAAAACTGTCATTTTAAACTAAAAAGTGTCACTCTTGTTTACGTTATATTATAAAATTATATATATATATATATATATATATATATATATATGTGTGTGTGTGTGTGTGTGTGTGTGTGTGTGTGTGTGTGTGTGTGTGTGTGTGTTAAATCAATATAAAATATAAATTAAGATACAAATTTCGAGATGATACATTTAAGGCCTAGAGTGACAATTTTCAAAAAGAAATTGATGGTTTTTTATTTAAAATACAAAATAATATTTTTAAAGCCATAAGAGATACTTGTCAGGAAAAGTGATAACTTTTATTGAAGAATTAAAGTAACATTTTTAGAGTCAAAAAGCGACAATGTTAAATGAAAGTGTGACTTATTATCTTTTACTTATTTAAATGCTTGATTAATATGTAAGTTGACTCTTATTTATGCAAATGTGACACTTTTATAGCTAAAAGTGACAGTATTAACAACAAAAAAAAAAAAAAAAAAAAAAAACCCGTCACACCAATAATGATAAGTGTGACGATCACACATGAGACACCCGTAAGTTATATTATACCTTGTCACCTTAGGGTATTTATAGTGCAGAGATGGATAAGAGTCCTTCCATTTTCATATTTTGAACCCAAATCTAATATTGTGACCCAAATTCTTTTGATCTAATTTAATATAAATAATTATGCCGAAATAGTCAGTCTCACACTCTTGTAGTTCAATATGCCATGAATTATAAGGTTAGTCATTTTTATTTTAACGGAATTAAAAGCCAGCATATAAGAATTGCTATTTGCAACACAATGCAATCATTCGTCAAATCAACCAAGTGCATCGACCCGTCAAATATGTGAAGGGCATCAATCCATCAAATAAACTAAATGTTCAATTTCTAACTAAAAACACTCACTAGTACAGTTGTTTTTTTTAAAACAGATATTCTAGAATGCCTTAGGCGGATACGTTCTACAATGTCGTTCGGTGGAATTTTCGTTATAAACATTCCATAAGGTAGAACATGTTTTATAATATACGTTCTAAATCTAGAACATATATTTTAAGATCTGTTATAGAATGTTCACTTTTTAGAACGTATATAACAAAGACGTTATATTATATTCAATTATTCAGAACATATATTATTAAATACATTCTCCACCAACAAAAAACCTAGATTAAGATTTCATTTGACCCAAATCTTTCACTCAAGCCTTGGAACCTGAAGATAATGCCGGTGACAACCATCGAGGAGGACAATAAAAAGATCCGAAAACACGACGAAAATTACCGACAAACATTTTTCGTTGGTAAATACTGATGGGTTCCCGACGGATTTTGAAAATGACAGTTGAAAATTTAATTCCATCGGTAACCCCACTTTTATTATTTTTTAAATTATTCTTTAATTACCAACGGAAATTACTCCGTCGGTAAATTAAAATTTTTATTTTTATTTATTTTATCTATTATTTACGATTTTTTAATAATATATATTATTATTTAGTAATCTATTAAATTTAATTATTATTTAATATATATATATATTTATTTATATATATATATATATATGTATATATATAATATAAGGGACTTTTACGGTGCCTTCACATCACCATTCTTCACTTAATGGGGTTTAATAGGGATCATTAGATCAATTTTAAGATCTTTATATTAAGAAAACTATGATTGTAAATGCAAGGGAGGTGGGGGCATGGTGCCTTGAAAGCACTATAGACTCTTCCTATAATATAATGTAAAGTTTTTATAACTATAATAAATAATATAATATATTTAACACACACACACACACATATATATATATATAAAATATATATTATATTATAATTATAAATACATGTATAATGTTTATAATATAGTATACATATATAATATATAACATTTATAATTTTTTATATATTTTATTAATATATATTAATATTTAATAATTTATATTATTAAATATTAATTATTATTTACTGTATATAATATACATAAATATAATTATAATATATATATATATATATAATATTTGTATATAAATATAATATAATGTATAATATTTATCATTATAATAAATTTAATATATAAATATATTTATATTATATATACATATTAAAAATATATTATAATAAATATTATATTTTAATTAGAAATAAATATATATATATATATATATATAATATTTAAAATATATAATATATGTAATATATATATTTATAATATATATCTATAATATAATTATTATATATGTTGAATTATTATAATTATATTATTTATTATATATATAACACAAGTATGTATATATTTATAATTTCAACTACTTACCAGAAATTGAGTTAACGTAACTAGTCATGGTAGACTTTGAGAGCGAGAGGTCGCGTGTTCGAATCCCCCAACAACATATGAGACTCGATGAAGAACCAGTGTCCCATATGACACTATATATATTAATGTGATTTCTTGAGAGAGTACAGTGAAGTACAAGTTCAATAGCTTATATTCAATAGTTTTCATACCCATCAGATACCCACCAAATCTCTCTTGCCTGTTCACAATTTTGAGGCTTAGTCCATTTTAGCATATGTTAAACTGCTTAAACTCTTGTGACCCTGCTCCTTAGTTGAATTTGGAAGACTGTACAATATACCATGCAGGCCAAAGTAGGATGTGCATCCTACTTATTGTTGAAACAGTATTTGTTTTTTTCGGTATGGCGTTCCTTGCAGATATTGTAACATCCCATTTTTTTATAATTTGAAAATAAATGTAAATTTTGATTTTATAAAACTCCATGCTTGTCTAGGTTATCAGAAAAAATATTATATAACTAAGCACACATTATGCTTCATAATTTAGGCGAAGTTATTGTTTGTGTCCCTGAAAGTAGGTCCACCTGAAACTAATTTTCTCATTTACCACATTCCTTAAGAATTTGGCGACGATGAGCTTGTAAATGCCTTTCAGAGTTTTGGTAGGGTTTTGAGCGCCAAGGTTTTTGTCGACAAACTAACCGGGGCCAGCAAGTTTTTCGGTACAATATCTATGAGTTGCTATTTAACTTTATGCAATTTTGCATATGTTTACAATTTTCATTTTCTTCTTCTCCGCTCCATCATATTTATTTTTAAATTTAAATTTAAATTATTTAAATTTTGAGTGCCAGATCTGATACGACACTAAAAATTCATACGTAATATATGAGGGTATTTATGAAAAGTGACCTCATCTCTTGGAAGGAGCGTATCCTCTGGGAGGTGAGCGAGCTTGTTTATAGGAGGTGAGCGAGCTGGTTTATAGAGTAGCGACCTGTAATATGCAGATGAGTTCTCATATAGGGTCGCGATCTCTTATGTTTTGTATGTTGAGCGCTAGCTATTAAGCTCGGTTATGGGCTTTATGAATATCAGGCCCAAATGGGCTTGTATGGATGGTTTATGGGGTTCCAGCGAACTATATGGAAAGAATAACAGACCCAGGCCTATTCTGGTAATTTAATGAGAGACTTATTATTTATACGAACTTAGCATATAGGAGGAATTTTAGTTCTAAGTCAGTCATGGTATTTATGGAATTGTGGTGGGAGAAGGAAACCCTAACTTGGGGAGGACTTCTCTTATCTCTATAAAAGGGGTGCATACCTCTCTTTATTTTTTAAGTGGAAGTTGTTTTCTATTGGGATTTGGGCTCTCTAAATTATCTCTCGCAATATCTAACTTAAGTATCAGAGGACCTTCAAGGGTCTGATCACCGATTCAACTGAAGGTGTTATTTTGCAGGATCGGCTAGGTCGCCAGGAGGATTTTTGGAGGCTTATCAGGTCGCTGTGACGGATTTAGAAGTTATTTCAGGTCGGTGATCTCAGATTTGAGGTTAGTACCCCCAGTTCTTGGTAACCAATCTTTTTGGATTTATTAAGTGGCGCCGTCTGTGGGAAAGAGGGACATCGAGTCCTTGAGCGAAAGACGTGAGAATACACAATTTCCGTAGGTTTAAAATCTGAATGCGCTATAAATTTGAAAAATCGTTTTCTAATGTTTCAACCGTTGGATCGCGTCAAGATTTTTATAAAACCTCAAGGACCTTTTGAAATACGTTTTGAACGGTGGAGACCGGATTTTGAGATGTGAGGAAAAATATATAAATATTCGAGTAAAGCAAATTTTATTTTCAGAAAATTTTGCGCAATGTTTTTAAAAATACGATTGTGTACAATAAAACCGTTGGATCAAGCTAAAATTTTGATATATTATTCTAAACATATTGGAGTTCAATCTGAATGGTGGAGACTGGAATGTGAGGTCAGGAAAATTCATAAAGAATTTTAAAAAGAGTTGATCATGTTTCCCAAAGCTGTTTGTCTAGTTTCTTTTGAAAATTAAATTATGCACAATTTAACTATTGGATGAGGTTGAATTTTGGTTATAATATTTACGAAATATAGTGGTTAAACCTGAATGGTAGTGGAGATTGAGTTTGAAGGTCTATGGGCGCGAGTAAGGGTTGCGATGCTCGCATCTTACTTATCGATTATTTTTATGATCATATACTAACGGACTGAGTGCAGGTCTATTTGTTTAGTTTGTATTAATATTGGTTTTTAAGGGTTACTCTATGTGTTGCCTGGAATTTAACCCGGGAATGGTCAATGTAAACAAACGCGATGAGGTCGCGTGTCCATATCTTCGAGGTCGATTTATTTTGTTGCTCGAAGTCTAAGGCGATGAGGTCGCGTATCAACCGAACGCAACAAAAATTAAGATCGGAATTTTAGGGAACCAGACCATTTTCCAGCTTGCTCCCCGAACAGGGAAGTTGATTCTAAACTTTTAATGGTCTATTATTTCTACGGTATTATTGATGAGAATATTATCTATATGAAGGAATATCTCTATCGATCCTGTGTGGTGATTTTTTTCGAGGTACAAGGCTTATAGATGTGGAATTTAATTGAGAGACCTCCATGTTGATTTGAGGAGCTAAGTCAAAGTCCCTCATAAATATTAACGTGTGTCGGTTAATGAGGTGAATGGGCCTGGAGGCATTCAAAGGAAAAGATAAGTTTTCTATTATTTGGTTTGTTGGACGTATCTTTTATATATGTTAGCCTATTTGCTTGATTGTATGGGTCCGATCGTATGCGTGTGACATTCAGGTTCTTTTGGTGTCACGCAATTAATTATGAGTTTGGATGAGGCTTAATATTTATAATTAGTAGGATAATTATGCGTGGAGCTTTTAATGGGTTTGAGTGCTTGGATATATTTGGGTTAATGCGCTACCAATATTTTTGTTGAAGGTAGAAGATGGTTAATTTATGTGTTTGCTCAAAATTTAATTGAATGAACTTATTTGATTTCTTATATGGTCTAAATATTATTTGTTTTAAATGATTCATACGGATTAATGGATTTATATGGGTATTGTTATTATGGTTTATTGTTTTGTGTTGATATTGGAGGGTTGATTCATTTTGCTGCCTGAAATCTAAGGCGATATGGTCTGCGTGTCTTGATTAATAATTGTGTGTGGATTCTTAAATGGGATAATGGGTATTTCTTATTTAGTGGGGGATGAGGACTATTTTTTGGGTTATCCTTAAACTTTTAAATTTATGTGTGACCATACATGTGGTGGGGATTTATGTGCATAAAGGAGCGACTATGAATGTCATGATTGTTTAATTCACATTTTTGTCAAATGAAAAATTCGAATTTTAATTCATCTATAGCACTTTGGAACCTCATGTTGTGCTAATTGTGAACTATATGTGGCAATTCTTAAGGGTCGATGGGGTGATACTCATACATGGAGTTGGATAGTTTGGTCTTGGAATTCTTTCACGGGTTTGATAGAATGGATGGTGGGTATTAATCATATGTGGAGAATGCTAATTGAATTTATATGGTTTTATTTTGTGGGGATATGCATGTGGTTTAACATTCAGTTGGGGATGACATATTTGATTCTATATGGTTTTGAACACACTAAGAGTTGCTCATTCTTGCATATTCCCGTATGAAAACACTGCACTGCCACACTTCAGTAAAATGGGGATAACTCACTGTTGGATTATCCGTTTTGAGATCCAGTTTTTGTGTTAGAAAATAGAATCGCAGGGCTCTTCAATGGTATATAATTTGTTCTTTAATTCATTATCAATCAAAACAGCTAAATCCTCAAAGCCAGAATACGTGCTGAGAACTGCGTGACAGTTTTGTTTGATCTTATGTGGTTTTATGGTGGTATCATGGCTGTGGTTATGGGAAAGGAAAACACTTTATTTGAAAAATGTTTGATTAACATATTATTGGCACGAGTAAGGTTTCGATATTCAGATGATATTTTCTGTGATTATACTAACGGATTTGAGTGCAGGGCCTGTTTAGTTCGTATTGACTTGGGTTTATAGGATTAATTTATGGGTTGCCCGACATCTAACTTGGAGATGGTCAATTTAGCGTGAAGAGGTTTCACAATTGAGGAGAGGTTTTATCTTAAGGTCTCTACGACCCAGTTAAGGTCTCTACGACTCAGTTAAGGTCTTCGCGACCCAGTACAGATCTTCGCGACCTATCTCCGCAACCCTGTTAAGGTTCATATGACTGTTACGGCTTCTGTGATCGCGTTAAGGTCTCTAAAACCTTGTTTACGGTCTTGACAATATTATGTGATCTAGACTTTATGATCCAATATGGGTTTTATGGTTAAAGCCCGACGCTTCTATTAGGTCGGCAATGGTTTTTATGGTTATGGGCTGACGCTTCTATTAGGTCGACGATGGTTTTTATGGTTATGGGCCGACGCTTCTATTAGGTCGGCAATGGTTTTTATGGTTATGGGCTAATGCTTCTATTAGGTCGGCAATGGTTTTTATGGTTATGGGCTGAAGCTTCTATTAGGTCGGCGATGGTTTTTATGGTTATGGGCTGACGCTTCTATTAGGTCGGCGATAGTTTTTATAGTTATGGGCTGACGCTTTTGTTAGGTCGGCGATGGTTTATGGACTGGTGGTTTTATGATCTAGGTTACGAAGAATATGTTTGACTAACATGTTCTTTGCAATCTTAGATTATGTGATTTTTGGTTATGGTGTTTTACCCTTTGGGGCGGGTTGTGTACGTTTTACCCTTCGGGGCGGTGATGTGTTTTACCCTTCGGGGCGGGCTGTGTGCGTTTTACCCTTCGAGGCGGTTATGGTATTTTATCCTTCTGGGCGGTTGTGGTGTTTTACCCTCCGGGGCGATTATTGTGTTTTATCCTTTGGGGCGGTTATGGTGTTTTACCCTTTGGGGCGGTTATTGTGTTTTACCCTTCGGGGCGGATGCTTCATTACCCTTCGGGGGCTGGCTGTTTGTGTTTTTAACTCTCCGGGGCGGATGGTTCATTACCCTTCTGGGTGAGCTGTTTTGTGTTTTACCCTCTAGGGCGGGTGATGGTTTAATTACCCTTTGAGGCGAGTTGTTATTTACCCTTTGAGGCGAGCATTTATATAATGAATATTTTGATTCACTTTTGAACCCACGTGAGCTGATAATGAGTTTGATGGTAATAGGAGGGATGGTTCAATGAAATAGTGTGTTTGGTTTACATGCTCCTTTTACGACCTCAGATATGTTTGATTTATGTGTTTGAGGTCGCTTCTAGAACGAATATGTTTGACTTACATATTCAGGGATTATTTTGAATGTATGTTTGGTTTACGTAACTGCTCTTAGCTTTGGTGTTTGCTTGGGTCTGATTTTCTGAAGTGTTACTGTCTTACTTGATTGCATTAACTTGGAGGACTATGTAGGCAAGCTTTATTGAATTGATGTGGTCTGGTTGTTTTGATTTGCTTGCATTATTTGGACAGGGGGACTGAGTGGTTTTCTCAGTCCCATGATATTGTTGTACCTGGATTGTGTATGGTCTAAATATTTTATTTGGTTCAAATTATTTAAACTTGGGGACTGAATGATTTTTCAGGTTCATATGTGGTTTAATATGGTTTTTACTTGATTCGGCATATATTTTATGAGTGTGGAATGGGATGACGCTTTTATTAGGTTAGTGATGATTTGTGGGTGCAATGGTTTACTGGCCGACCTATTTTAGGTCGATGATATCTTTATGGTTTATGGTTTTATGGGTTTCTGTGCCTTTATGGTTAACGCAATCTTAGGCCTTGATGGGCTATTATGGATTATGGTATAAGGTCCTGATGGACTAATGAAATGGTTTAATGGTTGTATAGATGATGATTAATTAATTTCTTATGGATAACCTATTTTTAGGTCGGGTAAATGGCTTATGGTGTTCTTACTTCTTAAGAACGTATGATTATATATTTTAGATTATTGTGCCTGCGTACGACTGTAGGTCGGAAATGGATGGTTTTTTGTTACATGTCATTGGGTATTTCAGGTTGTTCAATATGAACATGGGTACTCACGAGCGAGCTCAGCGAGCTGACCTTTTGGAGGTCGCGGTTTTATGTGATAAAATTCTTATGGGATGATTGCTGTTATAGCTCGGTATGCTGAGTTGGGATATTCTAAAACATGGTTTGGTAAGTTGGCAGGGTGTTTTGTTTATATTTTATGATTGTGTTCTTTTAACTCTCTGTTTACATGTTCTACCTGATCTCGTACCTCAATCAGCTAGAACATGGGGGACTAGCTGATACGGCACTAAAAATCCATACGTAATCTATGAGGGTATTTATGAAAAGTGACCTCATCTCTTGGAAGGAGCGTATCCTCTGGGAGGTGAGCGAGCTGGTTTATAGGGGGTGAGTGAGCTGGTTTATATAGTAGCGATCTGGAATATGCGGATGAGTTCTCATATAGGGTCGCGATCTCTTATGTTTTGTATGTTGAGCGCTAACTATTAAGCTTGGTTATGGGCTTTATGAATATCAGGCCCAAAAAATGGGCTTGTATGGATGGTTTATGGGGTTCCGGCGAAATATATGGAAAGAATAATAGGCCCAGGCCTATTCTGATAATTTAATGGGAGATTTATTATTTATGAAAACTTAGTATATAGGAGGAATTCTAATTCTAAGTCAGTCATGGTATTTATGGAATTGTGGTTGGAGAAGGAAACCCTGGCTTGGGGAGGACTTCTCTTGTCTCTATAAAGGGGTGCATACCTCTCTTTATTTTTTAAGTGGAAGTTGTTTTCTATTGGGATTTGGGCTCTCTAAATTATCTCTCGCAATATCTAACTTAAGCATCGGAGGACCTTCACGGGTCTGATCACCGACTCGACTGAAGGTGTTGTTTTGTATGATCGGCTCTGTCGCCAGGAGGATTTTTGGAGGCTTATCAGGTCGGTGTGACGGATCTAGAAGTTGTTTCAGGTCGCTAATCTAAGATTTGAGGTTAGTACCCCAATTATTTGTAACCAATTCATATTTATTTTTAAATTTAATTTTGAAATTTGAATTATTTAAATTTTGAGTGGCAGATCCATGGGAGCATGTAGTGGGAATGGCATTGGGTGCGGTTTTTGCTAACCAATTGGTGAAATGGGATGTCAAGGCTGAAGAAGACCATGATAAGCTCTACATCATAGCTAACAAAGCCATTCAACGCTGCTACTTTGGTAAATCTCCCTTTTTTGTTGTTTGGATCATTAGATGAGATTCTAAGTAAACGCATCCATTATTATTTAGATTTTAGTGAACATCTCATTTTAACTGTGATGAAATGCTAATGTTAATTTGCTCATTGTTGAATGAATCTGGCTTTTATAGACTAACGTTAATTTGGAAAAAGTGATAGTCAAAAGTAAAAAAGTAGAATATGAAATTAAAATCAATGTAGCATCAAACTTAAACCTTATGTTAGACCTTAGAATTGCTGCTAGTTTTTTTTCCTGTGTTTGTGCCTTAGTTACACATATGCCATTTTTATGATTTCATGATTGATATTATTTTTATGATTAATATTTCATATTTGGTCCATCATCCATTGAGAATCGCGATACATTGATGCGAGTCTGCGAAAGTTTGGCCGACGATTAATTTTGATTTTGGGGTTAAATTTATGAGAATCACATTTTTGGTCGGCAACAATTGTAAAAAATATTAAAGCTTGATTAAAACTTTTGCTTCCATGAATATAAGATGTTTAGTTTTTGAGCAATAGATCAGATGTGAATCTTGTACAATAGTAGAAAGTAGGTGGAGGGGCCTTTTTTGTTTCCGCCCTAAAGATGACAGAAAATCTTTGAATGCTTTTTGTGAAATTTGCTCCCTTTTTTTTTGGTTTGCTTGAATCATATTTCCTTTTGCTCGATAATCATAGTCATTGTTTTATGTTGCTAATATAGATTTTAATATAGTATGTGTATTCTGTTGTTAATATGGATTTCAATAAATTGAGTGCCCATTTTGATTCTATTTGTCATTATTGCACATAGTTATGGTTGAACCAATTTTCTTATCAAAATTCACTATAGTGAGAATTTGTGCCAGCTTATGCTTCTTCATGATTTTGACAAGCAGGTTGGATTCTTCAGTTGTGATTTTAGTTTAATTTTGTAGATAAAATAATTTTTTAATGTCGAGTTCCTCCGTCTACTGCTTTTGCCTTCTTATTTGATGTGTTAACTGACTTCTATGATTACATATCCCGTTGTTCTGAGAGCTAAAGAGAAGCTGCTTTGTTGATTGGGCATTTGCTGCAATATATTCAGATGGTAAGGTGGACCATATTAAGCTATTTATAAACTGGGTCTTAATTATTTTTTTTAAAACCTGCCCCGTCTTGGCTATTGATGAGAAGTCTTTCAATGTTCTTCTACAGGTTCACATGGTTCAAAGAGGTGTTTTGCAGGCGAAGAAGCCTCGACCCGACCCCGTATACAGAAGTAATAATTCTTTGGCAGTTGAAACACTTGTTACATTCGGTAGTAAGTAATGAAATGAAAATGTCCTATTTTATTTTTTTTATAGTGTTTGAACTAAAAATTGGTATAATAATACTATGATACTTAGATTAATGATAAATGTGGTTGATATTTTATTTATTTGAATCATGGATAGTGATATGTTTTGGTTATATTGATATTAAGTTTATGTTGTCTTTTTTTGCTTTTTAATTGAATTTTAGAGTATTTGTTAGTTAATTAGGTATTGATGATTTTGGTGTATTTGTTAGCACCTACTTTTATTTCTTTATTTTATTTTATTTTTTACTATTTTTTAGAACGATTTTACAAAAAGCCATTTAGATATCCGTTATAGAAATCACACCATCTAGGCTTTTTGTAAAACTGTTCTAGAAATCACACTAATGTAGAATGGGTTTTGAAAAGCAGTTCTAGATATCATACTTTCTAGAATGGATTTTCAAAATCCATTCTAAATATTATTCTTTTAGAACGTCTTTTCAAAACCTGTTGTAGATTTATTTATTTTTAGAACATATTTTCAAAACCCTTTCTACATATCATACTTTCTAAAATGTATTTTAAAACCTATTCTAAATATCATACTTTTTAGAATGTCTTTTCAAAACCCGTTCTAGAAAATCACTTTTTTAGAACAAGTAAATATATTATCTAAAATGGGTACCTAATTGTTCAAAAAAATCCGACTTTGTAGAATGATTGAAATAACCGTTTTAGAAAGTCTGACTTTCTAGAAAAACTCGATCTAGAACGCCAGAAGGACCATTCTAGATTAGTGAAAAAAGACGTTTTAGATTGATATTTCTGCACTAGTGATTATAGCATGCATGCACTCTAGAATTATCAAACTACCGTCCCGAATTTGTTCATAGTTAGCATTCTTTAACCACTAGATATGGCAACACAGAGCCTGGAAATACGCCATTGATTAGTCTCAAAGTCTTAATAGGGTTTAACCTAATTAACACCTCAAGGCAGATGACAGGTATACCAAAAATAGGGTTGCATTGACAAAAACAATATTAATATTAGTCAAATTTAGTTATGTAAGGGAGGTGTTAGCGTGAGAATAGATACATGAATTTGAAATCTGAATTGAACAGTAAATTAACCAGACAAACCTTAATCGTAATCGAACCGGCGGTGAACCGGTTAAGGTTGGTTAACCGAACCGGCGGTTAACTGCCGATTTATATTTTTATTTTTTTAAAATCAAATATAAAAATTTAAATAAAATTTTAATAACTGAGATAAATGAGAAAATTAAATAGAATTAGCATGAGATAAATAGGTAAAAACTTAAATAAGATTTGAATGAGATAAAATTGAATGAAGTAAAAAGTTTTTAAAGAATATTTTTTTTAAAAAAAAAGGACCTGGTTTTAATTCTAATATTAGAAATTAAAATTAAGAATTTTAACCTTTAATATTAGAATTAACTTGCCTACGTATCCTCGTAGAGGAATCAAAGTCCGCATAGTTCGATTCTTTTGTTTAAAAATCAGTTTTTTAAAAAAAGACTTGATTTTAATTCTAATATTAGAAACTAAAATTAAAAATTTTAACTTTTAATATTAGAATTAACTTGCTTACGTGTCCTCGTAGAGGAACCAAAGTTCACGTAGTTCTTAGACTTACCTTACTTACCTACGTTATGTGATTAGTGGAAGAGGTTCGTCTTCATTTATTCGCCGTTGTCGTTGCTTCCTAAAGTGGTATCGTAATGGTCGCTCTCTTCACCTTCTAATTGCATTTCTTGTTCTTGTTTTTTTAGCTTTGACACAATCATTCATTAACATTTGATTTTCAAGATCTTTGGGCAATAAGTTAGACCGACGATCATCTAACATAAAGCCCCCCGTGCTGAAGTCATGTTCAATAGAAACTGTTGAAATAGGAACAACGAGAACCTCATTGGCAATCCTAAAGAGTGTAGGGAAAATAGTGGCCAATTTTCACCACAACTGCACAAGATCGTTGGTACCATCGGGCTTTTTCGGGATAATTCTCGATTCAAAAGCCCCTAAATAACTTTCTAATTCTATTTTTCGACTAGCACTAGCCATTTTCACTTTGTATCCTCAATCAATCTCGTATATGGGGCTAGAACTTGTCAAGGGTCGTTGAACAGTGGTCTTACATTAAAAGTGGGGGGAAGGGGAATGTGACACATTAAAATCACTAGAGGATTAATTGTATTCATTAAAAATATGTAATAAATAAAGTTTTGATTAGTGAGCAACAGTATAAGGGTTATGAATTTTAATATTTGAATTTTGTAAAAAAAAAAATGGTCATAATGCTTCATAATAATTGTAAGTAAGTTTTTTAAACCGTCGACTCGATAATCCGAGCTAAAGTTTTTGCAATCAGAAAAATATCGAGAATGTATAGAAAATATTTGACCCATTTACTCAACATACTAGCAAAACATTCACTCAATTAAGGCGAATCGAGTAAAGAATCTATCTATCTATCTATCTATCTATCTATCTATCTATCTATCTATATATATATATATATATATATATATATATATATATATATATATATATATATATATATATATATATATATATAACAATACTGGCTATATGAGACAATTGTTTTGGTTCCATCCGAAACTATCTTTTCCCCAAAAAGATTTTTTTATTTTTTTTTTTGCGAAAATAACACAAATGTTGACTTTTCAACTATTTTTTTTTAATTTAAATCTCACAGCACACAATTATGGATTTTTCAACTGTTTTTTTTTAATTTAAATCTCACAGCACGCAATTGTTGACTTTTCAACATAGGTTTCAAAAATGTAGTCGTGTGTTTTTTAAAAAAAATACGAATTTTCAAGTAGTTGAATTTCGAATATTATGACTAAAAATTAGGATATGATTGCTTAAATTTTCGATTTGTGAACCAAGATTTCTTGAATTCTTTAAAGCTCTGAATTCAAAATTTTGAAAAATCAATTTCAGTTTTTTGAAATCTCAGAATTTCATATTTGTGAGACACATAAATTGAATTTTTAACTGCCCAAAACTCACAAATTTAAAGTTATATATATATATATATATATATATATATATATATATATATATATATATATATATATATATATCCATTTATTAGGTTTTAGAATCAGTTTTTCTATAATCTAATTAGTGATTACAATGATAAAACTAATTTATATAATAGTCAAATGTTCAGATTTTGATTCAAGATAAACTGTATTTTTTGGTATTTTGAATTGAAATAATAGATAAAGCAAGCATAATAATAGCAGCTATAAGAATAAGTTTAATTACATGCCTCGAATAAAGAAAAATAAAGCATGAAAATAAATTAAATTAGAGGCCTAAGAAAAAATCGGGATCCAGAAAAACAAAGCAAGACATCAAATTTAAAATAAATTATAGGCCCAATATAACTAATTTGGCAAAAAATAATAAAAAAACTAAAGCATATTAAATTGAACAAATATTAATCTCCTTACATAATTAAACTCTAAGAAATCTGGTATCTTCTACAACAATTTTGTTTTAAAAAATCGGTATTTCATTTAATCTGATTTACTTGCAGAATTAGAATCCTAAACAAAGGGAATACAGTAAATCATATTTTTGGTTTCATACTTTTTGTTTGCCTAATTAAATAAATTAAATTTATGAAAAATGCAGCAGACAATTTTTTAAAAATAAAATTAACCAATAAAAAATATACGAAGAATAGAATTCAAAACAAAGTAAATACAACACATCAGATTTTTATTCAATATTAAATAATTCTGAGATTTCAAGTTCGAATCATATTTAAAAAAAATCAGATTTCATACGATTTGTTTGTCTAATTAAAGATATTTAATTTATGAAAAATGCAACAAATTGATTTTTCACTCTAAAATCAACCAATAAAAATGTACAAAAAATAGAATTCTAAACAAAGAAAATACAGTACATCAGATTTTTTTTCAATATTGAATAATTCTGATATTAAGTCGGAATCATATTTAAAAAAAAAAACAGATTTTATACGATTTATTTGCCTAATTAAAGACATTAATTCATGGAATATATTTGTTTCTTTATTCCATAATCGACAAATAAAAAATGGACAAAAAATTAAAACCGGATACAATATTTTTAATGAGGAGATACGAAATCATATCTGTTTGGGTTATCAGAAACTTGAATCTCTAGGGTTTCAACTATTTCTCCCTATAAATATAGGTTCATATTCTTTGCAAATCAATTTCAATTCCTCACCCGAATGTGTCTGTGCTTTTTCTCTATTTTCAAAACTTGGGCAGTAAGAATTTTTAGAACGATGCCTCATTTATTTGGACTCATCAAAATACATCGACCGAAGGAATAAAAAAGAACTTAAGTTTAAAGTTGTTCGATTTTTTGCTCAGTCAGGATTCGATGATAAGAAACAAAAGACTTCCATGAAAATTATTTTTCATGATTCGGAGGTAATTATTGGTTCTCAATAATTTTATTATTATATATAGATATATATGTTCACTTAGTCTACTAATCTTTATCATTATATATATATATATATATACTATATATATATATATATATATATATAATATATATATATATATATATATATATATTATGTATTATTTACTAATATTCGATTAATGTATTAAATTGACTTAAATTGTCTCTAATTAAGTAAAAACAGGGAGGACGAATTACTGGTGTGTATAAAGAAGATCAATATCAAGTTGTTCGAGAATCGAATGTCTTAGTTGTTTATTATTATTATTATTATTATTGTTGTTGTTGTTGTTGTTGTTGTTGTTGTTGTTGTTGTTGTTGTTGTTGTTGTTGTTGTTGTTGTTGTTGTGTTGTTTTTTGTTGTTGTGCTGCTACTATTATTATTATTATAAATTGGGCTTCTAAACAATATTTTATTTGTATTTCAAAAGTAATTAAATTTAAACTACTATCTATAGAAAATAAATAATTTAAACATTTTCTATATATAATATAATATTTGATTAATATGTTTATGTATTTTCTTTTGTTTTGTTTTGTTTTGCTTTTTCAAATTAAGTTAATTATTTTAATTATTAATTTAATAACACTATATTCTTTTTTATTACTTTAAACTAAAAGTATTTATTTTGTTTTTATGCATATGTGTATGTATGTATATACTACAATTAATCTTGAATTGAAATAAGATATTAGAATAATAATTTTCAATATTTTATTTTATTTGATTTTTTGATATGATTCTGAATTGAACTAAGATATTAGAATAATAATTTTATTCGTTCTTAAAGTATATAAAGAGTGTGTATATGTGTATGTGTATTTATGTATATACTCTATTAATTTTAAATTTAAATAAGATATTAGAATAATATCTTATTCTAATATTATATTAATTTAAATGTATTGTCAGGTAATGTTATTACATCTATTGTGTTTAATTAAAATCATGTATCTAGTAATGTATTGATCTAAATTCAAGATACGTCAATTTTTTTAGGATTACCGACTTTATACCTAGGGTTATCTGGTCATGTTATGGGTTTTGATCCGGATCTGTGGTTGGACTTATCAAGTTTTAAATTGGACTCAAAATAATTGGGCCTCTCAATTGTTAAGTGGACTCAAAATAAATTATGGTTTGAGTTGGATTTAATCAATTAAATGGGTTTTGAATTGGCTGAATTTGATTATTTCTACTATCAAATATTTATAAATTATATTTATTTATTTTAAAATTATAGAAAATCTAAAATTAGATTATGATGTTTTTAAAATTTATCGATTGTGTTTAAATTAAATCGATTATGCGTTATTGTATATATTTAAATTTCTAATTTCAACTTCCATGCGTGTAGATTAATTTACTTTTGTTTATAGATTGATTATCTAATATGATGTAAGATATTTATCAAATGTGTTTATTATTTATTTGTGTTTAATTTAAACATTATATATGTACTGCATACATTTGTTTTTTTTTTAATATCAATCTCTATTAATGTAGATTAGTAATTCTCTTATATTATGAATAATAAATTTATTTTGAATTGTTTGTAGTTGTAAAATTATATTACAAGATTTTCAGATTTTTTTTATCAAATACGTTAGTATTCAATGAATTATCAATATAATTTAGTTGTAAGTATATAAATTTAAATTACTAAGTAAATATTTTATAAATTATATATATATTTATATATTTGATAAAGAATTCTATTTAACATTTCTCCATATTTTCTTTAATTTTGTTGACTTTTTAAATTTTAGTTGTTCTTTAAATAATTTTTGGAATGCTTCATGTATGTTTTATTTATTTAATGGCACAAGTACTCTTCTCATAAAAGACACATATATTTATGTATGTATATATTTTATTTATTTCTAAGTACTTTGTTCATATATTAGTGTAGATTAATTTAATTTAATCTATTATTAATCGTAGAGTAAATTCAATTTGTTTGGATCATAATTTGAAGTGAAAAGCTCATTAATTTTTATATATACGTGTATGTATGTATGTATGTATATATGTATGTATGTATGTATATATAAATATTGGATTGAATTAAGATATTAGAATAATATCTTATTCTATTATTATGTAATTTAAATGTATTAACTGGCAGTTTTATTAAATCTATGTGTTTAATTAAAACCGTGCATCTGGTAATGTATAGATTTGAAAATTTTATTCACGTGGATTAATTTAATTTAATTTATTAATTCTTTTTATGAATGAATTGTGTGTAATTTTAAATTTATATTATGAGATTATTTAATTTTATTTTATTTTATTGAAAATCCGACGGTGGGAATGACTTCTTGAGTGATTTGCACACGCCTGAATTCTTAAATGGTATAAAGTGTTGTGGCGTGCCCAATCACGATTGGCATCTGAAGGTGGAGACTCCCATTATGTTATTGAGGAACATAGACCACTCCATGGGATTATGTAATGGGATGAGATTGGTTGTTACAAGACTTTCCACATACGTCCTTGAATGCAAAATTCTAACTAGTGCAAAGGCAGGCGAAAAGGTGTTGCTTCCCCGCATGATTCTAATGTCTTCTGACGTTAGAATACCTTTCAAAGTTTAAACGAAGGCAATTTTCACTCATGATTTCATATGCGATGACGATAAACAAGAGTAAGGGTTAATTGCTTTTGAACGTCGGCCTTTATCTGAAGAATCCCTTGTTCAGTCATGGCCAGTTATATGTTGCTTTGCAGCGTGTCACCCATCGATAGGGTTTGAAGATATTAGTTTGTGATGACGATTCAGAATCACACATGACCAATAATGTGATGTACAAAGAAGTATTTACAAACGTATAATATTTACATCCATATATATAATGTGGATTCGATCTATAATTTATGTAGTGTGGGTTTTTTAGTTATATCTCTTCATCTCTATCTCTCTATTTATTTATATCTTCACATAGTAGATAATAATAAAAGTAATATTAATATAATTTGTATTTTTATATTTTAACTTTCTACCCCGTGCATCGCACGGGTGTAAAAAAAATAGTTACTAATAAGTCCAATTTGAGTACATTGATCAAGAAGTAGTGTGGAGGTAGGATAATAAACTCCGGATAAATTCATGGTGGTGTCGTAAAGTTTTTAAAAGGGACATCATATTATAATAATCATCTACGCATTGAATAATAAAATGAAATCGACATCTTAATTAGCAAAAAATGCACATATTACTTCTCTATATTCAAAAGAATCATTAAGCAATTTATAAGTAGAGTTCCAAAGATTTGGCACATCAACTGAAAAAAAAAATTGGATGCAAACCATTATTTTGACAATATTATCGCCATTTTTTTGCAACCGAATCATGTTTTGCATAATGAAATCCCGTACTCCTAATTGGAGCAATTTTAGATTTAGAAGTAGTTAAACCATCTTGAACACATAAATTCAAAATATGACAAATGCATCTAACGTGAAAAAATCTACCGCCAATAGAAGGTTAACAAAAATTTTTTAACAGATCTAAACTAGTCGTATTAGCGGCGGCATTATCAAATGAAATTGAAAAAATGTTGTTACCTAAATGATACTCGAATAAAATAGTGGATATTTTGCGCGAAATATTCACCGTGGCATGCGAACTATCAAAATCTTTATATGCAATTAAACATTTTTGTAAAGTTCAAGAATTATCAACCCGGTGGCATGTAATCCCCATATAATTATTATTATAATGGAAATACATCCAAATATATGAACATATAGAGACACTAAGAGACAAACTATCAAATATGAAAATCAAATTCAACTTAAACTCACCAACCATTTATTCAATATCGCGAGCAACTTTATTTCGTGAAATCCTAGTGTTTCATGGATTAAATGCACCTCTAATAAAATTCTCATAATGACTACTATGCACATAATTAAAAGGAAGACCCATAATGGAAATAAATCTTGCAAGAAATTTTCTATGACCACTTTCGCTATATTGAAATAAACTTGAACTCGAACCTTGGCTGCCGGTGCTGGCGCCGTCACCGGCGGTAGATGAAGATGAGAAGTGTAATTGGGTTTTTGTGCAAGTTGATCATGATTCGAGAAGCTAATTAGAAGCGCTCCAACCTCTTTATTAGTATACCAAACTTTCTAATTACATCAAGTGGCGTCGTCTATGGACTCTTGTCTTTTACCAGTGGTGCCCTAAAACACCAACTCAAAAGTTTGTGGTAAATTAAGATATCACAATGCAATCATTTCATGGTCACACTCTTAGGGTATGTTTGGCGGACAAAACTGATAAGCTAGCTGATAGCTGAAAAGTTAGCTGATGACTGATAAGTTATTTGAGAGCTGATAGCTGATGACTGATAACTGAAAAGCTAGCTGATTTAAATAATAGCGTTTGGCAAATTTAACTGATAAGCTGGCTCAAAAATGCAAAATTACACAAAAGTACATGTTTAAAATAATAGTGTTAATACTATTTTTATTTATTTTTATATAATATTAGGATTGTAAGTTTAATTATTATTGTTTCTATTACCAATTTCGTTATATATAGAGATAGATAGATAGATAGATAGATAGATAGATAGATAGATAGATAGATATTTATCTAATTAATAATAATAATAATTATTATTATTATAATTTTCAATAATTGTACAATCTTTATTTAACGGATTTGGGAGATGATTTTTGTTATTTCCTTTATACACCAATTTATAATCAAGCCAATAATAATAATAATAATAATAATAGTAATAGTAATAATAATATATATTATTACTATTACTATTATTATTATTATTATTATTATTATTATTATTATTATTGCACAATACTAAAATAACTCTAGATATTTATCTAACGAATAATAATAATAATAATAATAATAATAATAATAATAATTTCACAATACTAAAATAATTCTTAGGTATTTATCTAACAATTAATAAAGTGTTGAAATTAAAAATAATAATAATACCCAACAAAATAATAGTGTAGTTTTCAAAAATAAAAAAATAAAAGGGTTAAAATAGGAATAAAATCAAAAAACTTCTTGAGCTTATTTGAAAAGCTTGTAATAGTAGCATCTGAGATAAGCTCATACTTTTCAAATAAGCTCATGCAACCAAACAAAGCTTATTTAAATACAAATAGCTTATAAATCCTCAAAATAAGACATAAGCTAGCTTATTATGCTTACCAAACATACACTTAATAGGCCCGAACTGACGAATCATCCATCAAATCAAAACTTCGTAATTAATATTATTGTACAAAATAAATACATTATATTACAAAAATTAATATAACAAGTTTGATGACATGATGAGTTATGACCATCCATACGACTTGATGCATTTGTTTGTCATATCCCTAATATGTATAAAAATATAAAGTTTTGAAATAGAATTTTAAGTTTATATTAAAAGGATTTAGTAACGAAATTCCAATTTACATGTATTATAATATTGCCACCGAGGAACGGATTTCCTATTTTAGCCTACCAAATCCAAGTCCCCATCCACATTTTCTTTCATTCTTCTATTAAATAATTTTACACTTCATTATGCTCGGTTGTTGGAGTATCTATCAACATGGTTATGAATCTTTAATAAACTGTCCTGCATGCTTTCAGTAAATTCGTGAAAACCGCTCGGGTATTTGAAAGAAATCACTTTGGCGGTTGTGGGTGGATTGAATGTTCAACAAGTGAATTAGACGATGGTTTGCATTGGAGATGCCTAACTCTACTATTATGTTCAATAAATACCTCATTTTAAAGTTTAAACTATTATCTGCGTCAATTGGTTTTCGGGAATCCAAGTCCAAATTGATAGTATTAAACATGATATCCTCTCGTTTCTTTGTCAATCCTGTTAATATGTGTGAATTGGCAAATTGGTCACAAATGTATTATTGATTATTTCTTGATACATCACTTTTCTAATATGACATATTTGGTTGAACAAACCAATTTGTTAATCACTAGTGCAGAAACTGCATATCCAGAAGGGTAATTCTACCTATCCAAAACGCCTTTCTGTACCTTCTGTAGTGACATAGTTCTGGATTGGCAGACAGTCCAGAACGCCTTTTTTTACCCTTCTGGATTGACAGACTTTCTAGAAGGGTAAAAAAAAAACTGTTCTAGAAAAAAAAATCTGTTCTAGAATGGTACCTTCCTATACTTTATCCG
>BMAC01000081.1:17688-30936 GCA_014905375.1 Phtheirospermum japonicum
TTCTGATTTCTCAATGGATGACCATTGGAGTTTTCAATAATTTTTCGCATCATAATTGAACTAGGGTGACCTAACCGATCATGCCAAACCTTAAAGTATCAGTAAACTTCGGGTTTACTGTGGCATATGTTTCAATAACTTTGATATTAGTGTGGTATAATCTGGATGACAAGGCCGGTAATTTTTCTAACACACATTTTCTTCCTGAAGTAATTGATGTAATGCAATGATATTCGTAATTTTCTTCATTCATGGTTTCAGCATGATACCCATTTGTACGAATATCCATGAAACTTAATAATTTAATTTGGGGTTTAGGAGAGAATAATGCATCTCTTATTGTAAACCTTGTTCCTCCAGGCATTAGAAAATTTGCCTCTCCTTTTCCTTCAATTATTTTTGCACTACCAAATATTGTATTGACGTTTAACTCGTCAATCTTCAGGTGAGAAAAATACTTCTTATGCTTAAGTATGGTATGTGTTGTAGCACTATCCGCAAGACATAAATCACCTTCTTGGTTTTTGGATCAAAGTATATTCATGATCTATTTTTAAATAAGAGAGAACAAGTGCAAGTAATTATGAAGCATTGTAAAAATATAATAGGAAATACACATTATATTATTACATCAAACTATGAAAATCATACATTACTCATAATAAGAAATAATTACAACACAACCCTAAATCACTCGTGTACAATGAAATTACATACCATACTCATAGGCTTTCGCCTTATCCTGAGTTGATGTTTCTTGTCTCATTTATTATATCACCAAGACCTTTGACATTTAGATGGATATCAACATCTATTATCCATGTTAAGTAATCCTTCCCACTGATGTCAAGTGCCTCAAATTCAAACTAGACAAGGTTTGATATTTTTAACTAGATCAAAAGAACGTACATATTATTAATAATCCAATATTAATAATATTTTATTTAAAGCATAAAGATGTGTAAACATACATAACAATTAATACATGTTGATATCTTTAAGAAATATTATCATAAAGTAAATAAAGCAAAGATCAAGAACACGGAGCTATAAATAACTCGTACCATAATCAAGTAGCAAGATTAATAATTATTCACGCCACAATACTCGGTAAACGGTAAACCTTTCTAGTGGGTGTTTCATAATAAAGTAGCAAGATTAATAGATAATAATTATTCACACCACAATACTCGGTAAACCTTTCTAGTAGGTATTTCATAATCAAGTTGTAGAATAAAATAATTCATTTAGTGATCTTGCCAAGTATTATAGATGGTGGTCGAGCCTCCTTTATCTATAATTATGGTTTTATACGATTTTTTAAATAAATATGTATATCGATATAGAAGAAGTATATTTGTATGAAATCTTACCTTTGGGATCGTTGGTAATACTCGAAATATTTTAGAGCGTTCGTGCTGATAACGTATTATGACTTATACACTATATAAGATAATTTATAGAACTGAGACAACAGGAACCAATGCTTGTATTATGATTTTCACCGCACCAACAATGCATTACAAAGTTCCTCATTTATAGGCAAACTAGTTACAGTTATCAAGGTACAAATTATTAATATTCCCACCTATAATACTATTTGATCATTGACCAATGAATAAGTTCTATAGTCCACACTTTCATAACAATGTATATATATAATTGTCTGATTTGCTCAGATTTTTTTAAACAATTCAATCATTCACACCAATAATTCAAAAATTCAATTGTTGGTTGGATTCGATGTACGATCTGGTTTTTAAAACATTGATCAAAGCTGGAGGGTGCTAAGAACTTTTTTAACCAAAGAATTGAAAGCTTCTTGCTTATAGTACGACACAAAATGTTATTCTTTTCTAACCAAAGAATTGAAAGCTTCTTGCTTATAGTACGACACAAAACGTTATTCATTCTCTATTCCACTTTAGCAATAAGATAAAATATGTTCTTGAATGATGAAATTCAATTTGACAATTTCCAATATATTGGTGTCAATAATATAAATATCTATAAATGGCTATCCATTAAGGCCGCATTCACTTTGAGAGATTACCGAGATGTTATAATACCATTTAATTGATAGGAGCTCGCCACCCTCATATAAGAGCTCGCTACTCCTATACGAGTTCTCGACACTCCCAAAATAGCTACCCCCCCCGCTTATAAAAAGATTGCCCCTTCTAAAAGGAGGGGTCGCCTCTAAAATCCATACAAAAACCTGCATATTTACCAACCTGGATATTTGATGTCAGCTCATAACCATGAGAGCCATAATATCATAAACCATTTCATAAAATTATAAGATCATCTCCCATAGTTTATTACTTAAGCATCATTCCATAACCATTAATACCAACGAGCTTTTGCTAACCATAAAAGCATAGAAACCCATAAAATCATAAACCATAAAGACATCATCGACCTAAAATAGGTCGGCCAGAAAACCATTGCACCCATAAATCATTGCTGACCTAATAAAAGCGTCAGCCCATTCCATAAAAACAATCGCCAACCTGACACAAGTTGGCATATTAAATTAAGCCAAAAACATATTAAACCACGTATGACCAAGAAAACCACTCAGTCTCCCAAGTTTAAGTAAATTGAGCAAAATAAATATCTAGGCCATATCACTTTACCGACCTCACGACATATTGACTTGAGCACATATTATACCTGGTAAAGCCATAATAAATTAGAACCACATTAGATCATAAGTGATCGAACAAACTACACAGTCCCCCACGTCTAAATAATTAGAGCAAGATAATTCAATTAGGTCGCATCAACACACAATCAAGTAATCATATAATACACAAATAAAATATAACCATATAGGCATCCCAATAGAACATCGTAAGGAATATGTTTAATCAAACACATTCAAGACAACAGAGAACATGTTAATCAAATACATTTACCAAAACACATAACGAAGCAAGAAATATATTAATCAAATATATTCAAAAACACATAGCCAAAGGTCGCAAAGAACATGTTAATCAAACATATTCTTCACAAATTCAGCTATAAACCATCCACCCATAAAACCATAGCCGACCTAATATAAGCGTCAACCTATAACCATAAAAACCATAAAAAAAAATATAAAGTGTTCAGAAATCTCCATTATATATCATAAATAGGTATCCGTCCCGAGGGTACAATAATGAGTATCCGCCCCTGAGGGTATAATAAAATAGGTATCCACCCCGAAGGGTACATAAACGAGTATCCGCCCTAAGGGTATAATTAAAAAGGTATCCGCTCCGAAGGGTACATAAACGAGTATCCGCCCCTAAGGGTATAATTAAAAAGGTATCCGCCACAAAGAGTACATAAACGAGTATCCGCACCTAAAGGTATAGTTAAAAAGGTATCCGCCCCGAAGGGTACATAAATGAGTACGCCCCTAAGACTATAATTAAAAAGGTATCCGCCCCGAAGGGTACTGATAAATCTAAAAAGATTGGTTACCAAGAATTTGGGGTACTAACCTCAAATCTGAGATCAGCGACTTGAAGTAGATCCCAAACACGTCACAGCGACCTGCCAAGCCTTCCACGAATCTCCTAGCGACCTCGCCGGTCCTGCAAAACAGCACCTCGGACGGGTCGGATTTCGAACCCGTCAAGGTCCTCCGATGCTTAAGTCAAAAGCAAGTTACAACTCAAAACACTCACGCTATGATAAAAGTAAGACAAGATTCAACTTTAACTTCCACTTGGAAGAAAATAAAGAGAGGTATGCACCCCTTTTATAGAGACAAGAGAAGTCCTCCCCAAGCCAGGGTTACCTTCTCCTACCATAATTCCATAAATATCACAAGTGACATAGAATTAGGATTCCACCTATATGCTAAGTTCCCATAAACAATAAATCTCTTACCGTAATAGGCCTAGGCCCATTATTCTTTCCATACAGTCCACCAAAACCTCATAAACCACTCACTTAAGCCCATAGGCTTAATATTCATAAAGCCCAAGGCCGAGCTCTATCACCCATCACAAACATAAGATATCGCGGCCCTATATGAGAACTCATCCTCATACTCCAAGTCGCTACTCTACGAACCAGCTCGCCCACTTCTCCAAAGAAACCATTCAACTCGCTCACCTCCTAGAAGAACACCATTACCAGGAAATGAGGTCGCTTACCACAAATACCCTTATATATTAAGTAACATTACGTATGAACATTTTGGTCCGTATCAGCTAGTCCCGCATGTTCTAGCTGATTGAGGCACGAAACCAGGTAGGACATGTAAAGCAGAATAAAAAAAGTACAACTACAAACCACAAAACATGAACACAAAAATAAATCACCCTTCCACCTTTCCAATCCATTTCTTAGAACCAACCCGCTCGACCCACCGAGCCATAATATCAAACATTCCACGGTAAATTACCAAATATACCTGCGACCTTCAAAATACCAGCTCACTGAACTCGCTCGTTATTTTAAGATAAAATGATCACCTCGTAGAAGACAACCTACGAGTCCCCAGACCAAGTCCCCAAACTGTATATATGCCGGCCTGAACCACACAACTTTTATCCGCCGTCCTGAAATCATAAAGCTTTCCCTCCATAGCCTGAAGTTATAACCGGGCATAATAATACAAGAAAATATATGCTTTTGAAAATTCAAAACACCATAAGCCATTTACTCGATCTAAAACAGGTCGATCAAAAAACCATTCCATACCACAAACCATAATCATTACGTTAGCTCGCCGACTCACATAAGAGCTCGCCACTCCTATATGAAAGATCACTGACCCATCAAATAGCTCACTTAGCTCCCAGAAGAAGAGGTCGCTTAAAAGTCCCCATATTTCATGTTGAACGACCTGAAATATACATCGACCTATAATCACAAAAACCATCCATTCCCAACCTACAGTCGTACGCAGGCACAATAATCCAAAACATAAACCATGTACAAAACCAAACCATACATAGAGCAAACCCATAAGTTTAATACAGGTCGTGCAAATTTATAACCAATTGCAATCATACTTCCCATCCCCATAAGACCACGATATCCTTAGAAAATAATCAAACCACGACCTATAAACAATCCAATAGAGCTAATATCAGCTCGCATATAAAACATATTAGCTCGCACAGACATATCCATCCATAATACCATAACACAATATCTTGAAAAAGATATGTAAGTCAAACATATCTCTTCCAAACACATAAAATAACACAATCAAAACTTTTAACCATATAAAACCATGAAAATAACTCGCAAAGTATTATTGAAAAAAGCCATCTGCCCCAAAGGGTAGCAAAACAACCGCCCCGCAAGGTAAAAACACAAAATCCGCCCCAAAGGGTAAAACATACAATCCGCCCCGAAGGGTAAAATGCACACAGCTCGCCCCAAAGGGTAATGAAACCAACCTCCGGTCCAGAGGGTAAAACACAAACTTCCAAAACACAAACTCCATACAAGAGAAGTGCCCTCTAGTCCGGAGTTACCTTCTCCCGCCACAAAAATACAACTTTCCACAACACAAACTCCATACAGGAGAAGTGCCCTCCGATCCGGAGTTACCTTCTCCCGCCACAAAAACAACAATTGTCCACAACACAACTTTCTATGGGAGAAGTGCCTTCCGGTCAAGATTTACCTTCTCCCGCCACAAAAACATAACACAACTTCTCATCACGACTTCTCATCACAAAAACACATCTTCCCATCACAACTTCTAATCACAAAAACACATCTTCCCATCACAACTTCTCATCACTAACTCTGTGCGGGAGAAGTACCCTCCGGTCTAGAGTTACCTTCCCCCGCCACAGAAATACAACTACTTATCACAAAAACACAAACACCATCGCCGACCTAATAGAAGCGTCAGCCCATAACCATAAAGACCATCGCCGACCTAATAGAAGCGTCAGCCCACAACCATAAAAACTATCGCCGACCTAATAGAAGCGTCAGCCCACAACCATAAAAACCACCGCCGACCTAATAGAAGCGTCAGCCCACAACCATAAAAACTATCGCCGACCTAATAGAAGCGTCAGCCCACAACCATAAAAACTATCGCCGACCTAATGAAAGCATCGGGATTTAACCATCATCGACCTAATGAGAGCGTCGGAATTGAACCGTCATCAACCTAATGAGAGCGTCGAAATTGAACCATCATCGACCTAATGAGAGCGTCGGGATTGAACCATTATCAACCTAATAAAAGCGTCAGCCCACTGTCTACAAAATAAAAACTCCACTACGAGAGAGGTGCCCCCCAAATAAGGGTTACCCTCTCCTGCCTTAAACACACCACAACCGCCCTCTAGGCATAATACTTCTTCAAATGACACACATTCCAGCTTCTAGGCAAGACTTTTCCACTCGCATCTTCAAGTACATAAGCTCCCTCTTGAAATACCTTTACAACTTTAACGGCCTAACCCAATTAGGCTCCAATTTCTTAGTCATACGTAACGCATCAGCTCGCCTTCATACCAAATCGACGACCTGAAAAAAATGAGGCTTGACTCGTTTATTAAAAGCAGCTTGTATCCTTCGCTTATAATGCTCAACCCGAGCCGCATCTCTGTCCCGCACTTCATCAATTGTTTCAATCGCTCCCCGAGCTAACCTTTCATTCTCCTCCACACTGAAAGTCGTTAAACGCTGCGACCTTCCACTATCTCTGCTAGAATAACCACATCCATTCCATAAACCAAACTGAAGGGCGACTCTCCCGTGGAGGTTTGGGGAGTTGTTCGATAAGCCCACAGGACTGATGCGAGCTCCTCTTCCCAAAGCCCGCCTATTTTCTCCAATCGCAACTTAAGTCTCTGCACAATTATACGGTTAGTGACCTCCACTTGCCCATTAGTTGGGGGATGTATCACAGAAGCGAATCGCTGCTTCATCCCCATCTCCTTACACTACTTTCGAGTTTTCCTTCCATCAAACTGGGTCCATTATCAGACACCAACACTCGTGGTACACCAAACCTGCAAAATATATTGTTAAAGATAAAATCCATCATACGCTGCTCGCTTATGCCTGTAACTGCTTCGGCCTCCACCCATTTCGTAAAATAATCAATTGCCACCACCAGATATTCTTTATTGCCCGGGGTCTTTGGAAATGGTCCCACGACATTAATTCCCCATTGCGCAAACGGACACGACGAGCTCATAACCATCATCTCCTCAGCCGATATATGAATAACCAGAGCATGCATCTGGCACTTCTTACATGTTCTCACGAGCTCGCTAGCCATACTTTTTATCAATACAACCAAACTTGCGACCAGAACATAACCATTTATATTGAACCAAATAAACTTTATCATATTAAATAAATCTATCCCTATAAACCAAATAAATCAACTAATCCCTCACATAAACCATATTAAGTCAAATATATCAAATAAACCACTCCAAACCAAAATAAGCCAATACCAAACCTTACCACCGTATTAAGTCAACTTCATTTGAACCATATTAAACCGCATAAATCAATTATTCCCTCATGTTCAACCACAAAATAAATAAGACAGAAAATTGGAAACCGTACCTTTCATGAGATTTTAAAGAGCGTACCCGATACGTATCCATATTGATACTATAAGAAAATCCACCTCTCCTCGAATATCCAACTGCGCGACCTTTTTGTTTTTAGGTAGCATAATTCCTCGATCACCTTTTTGTGAATGTTTAGACGCGCGACCTGGTACATGGACTTGAATATTGGTGACCTCTTCGTATTGGTTTACTCATCTCCGAGTTACATGTCGGGCAACCCCCAAATTAACCCTAAGTTCATACGAGCTAAACAGGCCCTGCACTCAAATCCGTTAGCATAATCATAGAAAATATCATTCGAATATCGCAATCTTACTCGCGCCAATAACATGTTAATCAAATATTTTGAAAACAAATGTTTCCCTTTCTCACAACCACAAATATCGTACCACCATCTAACCAAAACTGACACAAGAATTTTCAGCACACATATACCAACTTTGAAGATTTAAATGTTTTGATTGGTAATAAATTAAAAACAAAACTACATACCACTGGAAAGCCCTACGAGTCTAGTTTCCAATGCAAAAATCGGATCTCAAAAATGATCATCCGAAATTGAGTCATTACCATTTTACTAAAGTGTGGCAGTGCAGTGATTTCATAAGGGAATTTGAAAAGATGAGCAACTCTTAATGTGTTTTCATGATCCTACTCATTCAAGTACCTTAGGAGTTGATAAACACTTAATCTTTAGTTAAAACTCATCTTACGCATCCCTAAAAACATAAGCATATCCGCATAACCATATAAAATCAAATAAGTCCTCCTCAGCTAAGTGTTAAACCATACGCATATCTCCACTAAATAAAACCACATAAAATAAATCCAATTAGTATTCTCCACGCATGATTAATATCCCATCATCTCTTATATCAAAATCGTGAAAGAATTTCAAAACCAAATCTATCCAACTCCATGAATGATTAATATCTCATATAATCAAATTAACCACACGTTATCCCTAATAAGTCACATAAAATCAAATAAACCATAAGTCTATCCCCATGTAAATCAAGTCAATAAGCAAGTCCGCCATATGTCAACCAAATCAATCAACCAAACGATACCATCCCCATTTAAACACATCTATAAGAAAATAAATACTTATCTTGATTTTTGATGATTTTGTTGAGTTTGATTGATACGCGACCTTATCGCCTTAGACTTCGAGCAACAACATAAATCGACCTTGAATATTTGGACACGCGACCTCATCGCGTTTGTTACCATTGACCATTCTCAGGTTAAATTCCAGGCAATACATAGAGTAACCCTTAAAAACCAATATTAATACAAACTAAACGAATAGACCTGCACTCAGTCCATTAGTATATGCTCATAAAAATAATCGATAAGTAAGATGCGAGCATCGCAACCCTTACTCGCGCCCACAAACCTTCAAACCCGATCTCCACCACCATTCGTATTTAACCACTATATATCACAAATATTATATCCAAAATTCAACTTCATACTGATTAACACATATTTTTGGTGATTTTAATTAGTATTTTAGTTCATTTTTGTTAGTGTTTTTGGTATAAGTTGGATAAATTGAGCACATTTTCGTATTTTTGTATTTTCAGTTTATTTTACTGCGTTTTAATAAAAATCGTTATAAATAGGTGTTTATTTATTGTTTTTCCAATCCAGCTAATTAACCGGAGAGTTTCGAAGCTTAATTAAAAGAATTGATGTTCAAGGAAATAAAAACGAGCTTTCCGGTGAAGAAGTAGCAAAAATTGAAGCTTATAGACTTTCTAGAACGGTCAGATTCTGGAACCGTTCTAGTAACCCGTGCCGCACAGCCCTGCCCACGCCTGCCGACCCCCGCGCACGTCGCCCGACCAAGCGCCCGATACCTGCCTACCGCTTCCAGTTTTCTAGAACGGTTAAAAGCTGGAACCGTTCTAGTAGACCCTGCCGACGCCAAAACGCATTTTAAACGCGTTTTTAGGATTTCTAGTTGCCCAAGACTTGGAATAACTATAAATAGCCTATGTATTTCGGATTTTCAGCATACCACTTTATACTTTATCATATTCCTAAGGTCTTAGGGTCTCTTAGGGGCTGACAACCCCGACTAGTGCCGTTTTAGTTACTTTTCAATTTCTTAGTTTTAAATTCATAGTTTAGATTAGTTAGATTAGTTCTTTGATAGATTAGATAGTTTAGATTCAAGATTCGCTTCCGGAACGCTGCAACCTTTCATCGTTTAATTAGTAAGTTTTCATTTTTCCTTAGTTTAATTAATGCTTTCAATTCATGCTTAATAGTTTGTTAATTGATCTTCAACAACAAAACCCCCAAATTTGTATGGTGAATTGTGATATTGAATTTTCTAAATTTGATATGATGATGTTGATGATGATGTTTGGTTTATTGATGATGAGATTGATTAGTTAGATTTAACGGGTCTAGAGTTTAGAATCATCGTGAACCATCAATTGGGAACTTCCCAAGAGATCGTGAAAACGATACGAAGCTCTAGAACCCTTGTTTTCTTAAAGTTTTCAAAACTCCTAATTTTTATTGTTCTTCGTTTAAACCAGTTTATTGTTTTTATGTGTTTAGATTAGGAATTTATTTTTATTTCGTATTCGTGAACAAACAAACACAAAAGGAACTTCCGAGCCTAGTTTTCCTCGAGATTCGACTCGGTTCAACTTACCAACCTACACGCGATCCCGTTCTCTTGCGGGCGAGCTTTTAAATTTTTGACAAATTTTTATAACTAGGTACACAAAAGTTCGAATCAAAAATTTGGCGCCGTTGCCGGGGAAGCAACGAATAGGAATTAAAGATGTTTTTTATTTTATTTTCTTTTTGATTTATTAATTTATTTTTATTTTTTTTACTTGGTCTTTGCCATTTGGTACATTGATGTATTGTTGAGTTTATGCAAGGAAGGCGATCACTTCAACGCGACCTTGTACCATTCATTGACAACATCCACCGTTCAAATCCACCGAGACCAAGACCCGTTTTTATTCCTGAGGACGATTCCTCTACAGCAACTGATTTCGCTTGTGATCAAGCTTCCGACATTATGTTAGAAGTAAATCCGATTCGAAACGGCGATTCACCACTGAGATCACCACCACGCCCCATTATTGCGAGACAAGATGCGGGGAGAAACGAAGGAGTCGACCAGCAGCAAAACGTAATCGGTCACCAACCCAACATGGCGAATGTGAGGCACAACGAAGAGATGAACAACAATGCTATTCGCCAACACAACATCGAGAACGTGGAAATTAGGAACGAAGATTTTCTGCAGCATAACGCGTATGCTAACAATCAAGGGCACGTGAATGATTGGTTGGAGAATCAAGATCATGGTTACGAGCAAAATAATTTCGGAAGGAGATACGAGCGCGAGCACCATTACGCGCATGACGACCACTATGAGAGAGCTAATGACCGAGTTAGGGAACCAAGGGGAGATCGAGCGCCTCGACAACGAGATTTGGCACGCCCGAAGGTTGTGCTTTATGGGTCTGCTATTGTACTTGGCCCGACTGCAAGGGAAGTAGAGATTAAACCGCATCAAATTAATTTACTTCCGACTTTTCACGGAAATGCCCACGAAGACCCTTTAGCATTTTTGAACTACTTTATCGATGAAGTAGGCAGATTTGTAGGTCATGGCCTAAACCGGGAGGAGATGCAAATGATTTGTTTCCCCTATAGCATGAAAGACAAGGCGAAGACATGGTTACTGTCCTTAGAACCAAGGTCATTAACTGATTGGGAGATGATAAGCGAGAAGTTCCTAAATCAATACTATTCGGCACAAACAACGGGGCAAATTCGGAGGCAGATTGCTAACTTCGAACAAGTGGAGGGAGAATTATTTCATGAAACATGGGAGCGTTACAAATCACTTTTACAAGCATGCCCCCATCATAGCTATTCCCCCGAGATAATTAATCAGTTTTTCTTTGATGGTTTGTCGCCCATGGGAAAAGCCAAGTTGAAATAGCAGCAGGAGGAGATTTTGGTGATTTAACGGCCCGCGAGGCAAAACGAGTATTGGAGAAACTGAGTGAAAAATCTAGAGAAACCAACTCTCGGCCTCGTAAATTGAAAGTTAATGAGATTTCCATCCCTGATCCTGACTTAGATGATGGCAAATTAGTCAAAGCAAAGTGCGAAGAGATATTTGAGGAGAAATTGGCAGCTTGGAAGGCCGAGAGGGCAAGCAAAGCCTATTCGAAGAAGACTAATGCGATGTGTCACCAATGCGGATCCCCCGAACATTATGCCGATATGTGCCCGTTCAACAACGAACAAAGAGGGACGTCAACGCCATCCAACACTATTCGAATTAACAACATTCGGGGCAGAGACCGCCATACATGCAAACACCTGCTACAGTTCAGTCGACTGATCAACTTTTAGTCTGGCAACAAAACCAAGTTGCCGAAACTATTCGGAACCGAGACGGCCTCACACATGTTCAAGAGGAAATGAAGGGAGTTTGAGACGATATGAAAGAATTGAGAATGATGATGGATGAAATGGCCAAAAGCACTCTTGAAAACTCGTCAGGACTAAGAAGATTGGAGTTAATGGTAGGACAATTGGCAACTGACATGGCATCATTGAAGAAGGAGAAAAGTACTCTTCCAAGCCAAACAGAACAAGCCTCGGCTATTCATATGCTGAGAAGCGGGAAAGAAGTGGATAACTGCATCGAGCTAGGAAAGGAGGGAGACAAGAAAGAGACCGAGACCCAACCTCCGGGAGCAGTGAAGAAAAGTAAATCGACAGCAACTGAAGACCCCATCGATTCCTTAAATTCGCCGCCCAAGAAGTTGACTGTTTATGATCATGTTCCCTTCCCAAGTCGCCTACGTCCAGCCAAGGAGAATAAGAGATTCATGGAGCTATATAATTTATTGAAAAATGTCAATATTAACCTCCCCCTGATAGAGGTGATAAAGACAATGCCAGCATTTGTGAAGTTTTTCAAGGATCTAGCATCAAGGGAAAGGCGTTTGGCTACAAATCAGCCTGTAGCTTTGATAAGAGAAGTTGGAGATATATTTAAGAGACCATTGCCACCTAAAGAGAAGGATCCCGGGAGTTTTTGCATAACTATTTCTCTCGGGAATGGACAAACGGCAAGAGGGATTCTCGATCTTGGCGCTAGCATAAATTTGATGCCCAATTCGATTTACAAGGAATTTGGCCTAGGACCGCTGAAACCGACCACGATGAGATCACAATTGGCGGATAGAATGATAAGGTTACCCTTGGGGACTGTGGAGGATGTCTTAGTACAAGTAGACAAGCTAGTAGTTCCGGTCGACTTTGTCATCATGGATGTTGGTGACGTACAAAGCGAGAACCGAGAACACACCATTTTGTTAGGACGTTCGTTCATGTCTACAACGCGTACGGTGATCGATGTAAACAAGGGGAGGGTGACTATGTCCTTATTGGACGAAACGGTGACGTTTTCACTTCAAGATTTTCACAAGAGTCCTGCATCATTTGTTAAGAACGATTGTTCTACTATTGATTTAGTAGATTCTTGCGCGAATGAGCTCTTGAGCATCGGCACGATTGAAGAGTTTGATAATGTAGAGGCATTTGAGGATGGATTGCCCATGCGGTTTGACGTGCCTAAAAATGAGCCAAAAGTGGAGTTGAGACCACAACGAGA
>BMAC01000081.1:37201-48560 GCA_014905375.1 Phtheirospermum japonicum
GAGGCTTAAACATACTCATAAAATTTATGGCTGTTGAGGCTTAAAAAATTACCATAAAATCTCCGGCCGTCGAGGCTTAAACATACTCATAAAATCTATGGCCGTTGAGGCTTAAAAAATTGCCGACTTAATGAAAGCGTCGGGATTTAACCATCGCCGACCTAATGAAAGCGTCGGGATTTAACCATCGCTGACCTAATAAAAGCGTCGGGATTTAACCATCATTGACCTAATGAAAGCGTCAGGATTTAACTATAAAATCGATATTGGATCATAGAGTCTATAGATAACCCGTTCTATGTAATGAGATCGCATGAGATCGCCAAAATCATAATGAGGTCATAGAGACCGTATTGAGGTCATATGAGACCGTAATGAGGTCGCGGAGACCATAATGAGGTCTCGGGGTTCGTAACGAGGCCGCAGAGTAAAATCATAAAATCATCAATTCATAAACCATCGATTAATACGATGTAAACCAAACTTGCGACCAGACCTTAAACATTTAAATCAAATCACACACCATAACCATTTAAACCGACCCAAATAAATTTTATCCAATCAAGTAAACCATATTAAATCGCACAAATCATCTATTCCCCCGTGTTCTAGCTAAAATATAAGTAAGATAGAAAATAGAAAACCGCTCCTTTCACGAGTTTTTAAAGAGCGTACCTGATATAAGCCTTAAATACTGCGACTCTCGTCGTGTTGAATTGACCATCACTCAGTTAGATTTTGGGCAGCAAAATAAATTACCCTTCAACACCATCATCAATATAAAACCATATACCATAACAATAATCTCCATATAAATCCATTAAACCAAATGAACCATACACTTATCCCCTTTAAATAAATTCAATAAGCAAGTCCGCCATATGTCAACCGCCAAAATTAATACGAACTAAACAGGTAGACCTGCACTCAGTCCGTTAGTATAAGATCATAAATTAATCGATAAGTAAGATGCGAGCAACGCAGCCCTTACTCGAGCCCATAGACCTGCACTCAATCCGTTAGTATACGATCATAAAAATAATCTATAAGTAAGATGCGAGAATCGCAACCTTACTCGCACCCACAGACCTTCAAACTCGATCTCCACCATTCATAATTAACCACTATATTTTGCAAATATTATATCCAGAATTCATCTTTATCCAACGGTTAGATTGTGCGTAATTTAATTTTTAAAAGAAACTAGATAAACAGTTTTGGGAAACAGGATCAGCTATGTTCAGAATTCGTTATATGATTTTCACGAACTCATATCCCAATCTCCACCGTTCAGAATGAACTTTTATATGTTTGGAATAATATATCAAAAACTTGGTTCGATCCAACGGTTTTATTGTGCACAATCGCATTTTCAAAAATGCTGCACATAATTTTTCAAAAATAAAATTTGCTTTATTCGAAAGTTTATATATATTTCTTCACATCTCAGAACCCAATCTCCACCGTTCAAAACGTAATTTAATAGGTCCTTGAGGTTTTATAAAAACTGTAATCCGATCCAACGGATGAAACGTAATAAACCGATTTTTCAAATTTTTAGCGCAGTTAGATTTTATACCTACGAAAATTGTGTATTCTCACGTCTTTTGCTCAAGTACTCGATGTCCCTCTTTCCCACAGACGGCGCCACTTGATGCGACCAAAAAGATTGGGTCACCAAGGATATGGGGTACTAACCTCAAATAAGAGATCAGCGACCTGAATAGTTTCAAATTACGTCGTAGCGACCTGATTGATCTCCAAGAGCCTCCTGGCGACCTGATCGATCCTGCAAAACAACACCTCAACCAAGGCGGTAAGCCATTCGCTGCGCTCCTAACACGCAGGCTAGTTGCTAAACAAAAACTTGCAGACTCCTTACCTTATGTCTCACTATACAAAGTACACGTAGTTCAGCAGCATAAAAGGAAACAACCGAGATGAGCACACATCTCGATCTCAGAAAGCCTCTCTTAATGGGCTWAGATTCCTCTACACCTTTCTCGCTTTAACTTAGGCGAGAGCCAGCCAAATGGGTTCCGATTGTGAGTTAGCAATCAAAACCGACCGCCTTAAACCGGGTAAGCTTTAGTCCCTAGATCGAGGAGCAGATCGATGTACACGACCTTGAAAAGGAATCGAACGTGAGCCTTGCATCGACCAGACTGASCATTTTCACCAGCCTTTACTTTGATCTCCTGCCTTTCGATCTAGTCTTAAACGCTCTAAGTGCTATCCTAATCTTTTTTTTTGCAGGCTAGTTCCTTTCGATTGCAGTAAGTTTCAGACCAGTACTAAGATAAGCCCTTGTAAATGCAGTCAAGAGGTAAGTCTATCCAATTGCTTTCTAGCGCCTTACCGCCAGAAAAAAGCCATCRATAAGCGCATCCCTTTTCTTTTTTCTTTCCATACAGGGCGGTGGACGACCCCGACGAAGATCCTCTGATGCTTAAGTTAGCGAGTGCGAGAGATCAAAATATGTAAAATACTCCAAATTCAATTTAAACCATAATTTGTCGGGACCCAACAAGACAACTCATATTAGCCCGTTAAGGCCCAGAAACCATAAACCCCAACACCCAATGCCGAGCTATCACTCAACGCCGAGCTGGTATAATAGTGCGTGCATCATAAGAGCTCGCTTCTCCTAAATGAGGTCTCCTAGATCATATGAGAGTTTTCCATAAACCCATAAATCCATCCATAATAATTAGAGATGAGAGAATAATTTGTAAAGAGAGAATAATATATGCTCCATGATCCATGAGAGAGAGATATAGAGGGTCGGGGAGAGAAGGCCAGAGAGAGAGAGAGAGCGTCTGAGATGAGATGATATTAAACTTGTAAAATAAAGGTTTGAATCCCCTATTTATAAGATTATTCCATAATAACGAAATACTCCCATATTAGGATTCTTAGTTCCCATAATTTCATAACAATCATAAAAATATATTATTACCATGTTGAGGTCCTACCAGAACCTAGAATCTTCCATCCCTTTCATCACGTGTTTACCATATATAATCTAGTCGATATTTTGTTTCGTATCAGAAGACTAGTAAGTTTCAAAATCCCAATTTTCATTCTAGTACAGAAGGCCCGGTGGCTATTTTATTGGACTCGATTTTAATTGGGCCGATTCCAATTTTAAGAAAATTGACCGATACCCGGTTCCGCTCATCCTGGTCTATATAAGAACTTTGTGATAATGCAATTAAAATACAAAGTTGGGTATTAGTGAATTATTAATTTGCAAAAGCACACGGACGCAAGATACTAAAGATCTTTCACATATTTCAAGACAGCTTCACAGAATTGAATGCGTAACAAAGTTGTGACAATTTCTAGTGCTCTTAAAAGTTTTAACATTTTGCGGTTATCAAGGGTGACTTTTAATCTCATTTTCTGCAAACTACTCACCAAAAACTCTCGAATAAGTGGGTTTTTACCTTATATTTTCTTTATTTTTTCTTCTTTCGTCGTTCCATCATTTCTTGATGTCGCCCTTATGGCTTATTTAGCACACATATTCAGAAAGTTTTTAAATCTTTCAGTAAATGTTTAGAGTCACTAAAAAGTATAAGTGAAATAAACGGTACTTCTTCTTAACAAATAAAATAAGAATTACTTGAAAAATGAGATGAGATATTATACGTGAACACCCACATTAGTAATGGAGATAATTTAATTTAAAAGAGAGTCTCCTTTAGAATTGATGGAGCTTTTGGTATAGATGCGGTTATACTGTAATTTTGTAAAGTATTCACTTCTTTTTTTTATAGGTATGGCCGAACGGAACAAAGGCTATATATATCATGGATGTAAAAATTGGTCGGTTTGAGCGGTCCAATCAGGAGTCGTTCATTTAATAGTTCAGTTAACCTCTACAAATCACTTGACAATAAAATTGGTCAAGAACTTGTCAACGACCGCTCAGATCGGTGAAAACCATTGGAAAAACCTGTTGAATCGGTCTTTTTTTTTTTTTTTTTTTTTTTTTTTTTTTTTTTTTCTTCTTAATACTTTTTTTTTTTATTCATTACTAGCGTAACACCCGTATGAAGACAATTTTATTAGTTGCACCCGAGTGCACCTTGCTAGGTGCTATGTATTACGTGATAATATATGGTATTTATACGTGGGACAACACTCTTGTTAGGCCAAACTAACGGATTATCCGTTAGGCCAAAATTTCATACCAATACATTATAGTGCAAAAATTAATACATTATAATAAAAAATCAATACATCATAGTACAAAAATATTACAGTACAAAAACCAATAAGTCATAGCACGGGTCAGAGATTTATGAAAAACTAATACTTTACAGTAAAAGTCAATACATCACAGTACAAAAACGAATACATTATAGTATCAGGTCAGATGGACTAATGGGTCATAACCGTTAATCTGGCCTAACACAAGTGTTTGCCTTATACGTGATGATATGTGACAAAAATTTAGAGTTTAGGGTTTACTTTTTCCATTTTAGGGTTTAGTTTTATATTTTAGGGTTAGTTTTTCATTTTTAGGGTTTAATATTTCATTTTAAGGTTTAGTTTTTTATTTTTTTTATTTAATTTTCATTTTAGGGTCCCGACAAAAATCTATCATTCTACCAGTTATATGTGATGATATGTGTTAGTTATATGTGATGATATATGATAAAAATTTAGGATTTAGAGTTTAATATTCAATTTCAGGATTTAGTTTTTCATTTTAGGGATTAATTTTTCATTTTTAGTGTTTAATTTTTTGTTTTAGGTTTATTTTTTTAATTTTAGAATTTTAAATTTTAGATTTATAATTTCAATTATTTGTGATAATATGTATCAGTTATATGTGATGGTATGTACCAGTTATATGTGATGATATGTACCAATTATATGTGATGATAAATGCCAGTTATATACGATGATAAATTAAATTACAGGGTACACTTGAGTCCATGGTATACTCTCTCCCGTGTGAATACACAGATTTATATAGAATATGTGTATATATTCATATGCATTAAAATATTGAGTGTATTAAAAATACATAAGTTTTAACAATAAATAAATAATAATAATAAAAAAGAATATTATTTGATTTACACACGCATTTTTTTTTTTTATAAATTACGTTAGTAACTCTATTTATATATCTATCGTCTTTGTTACAATAGAGTGTTTTCAATCATTTATTTTTACTCTTAACATTGCAACATAAAGCTAACCATCACAAAAATTGGTGACATGCATGGAATGGGGGTATTTATTTGTTTTATAGTCTTGATATAATAAAATATCTTTTTAATACCACACTAAATAATATTGCAAAAAGATAAATACTTTATTGTGAAAAACAAAAATAAATAGAGGAGAATATAGAATGTTTTCTAAAATTATATTATTTAGAAGATTTAAAAAATAAATAAAGGTGAGGGTATGTTAGTTTGATAAAATATACAACAAATTTTATTCAAAATAAAATCATATTTTGCAAATAATAAATAAAATCTCACATATTTCAAACAAGTTGAAAAAGAACAAAATTGAAAACATAGAGCATCTCCAAATGTGTAATATCATATCAAAATACAATTTAAGACCCACTGAAATAATCTCAAAAATCTCCAATATATCATGCATTTTCATATTGTAAATAATATTAACAAATCAAATAAATATATGCTACACCTTCAAAATTAGGTAGCTAACCTGTGAAAGCAGAAGTTAGTATGTGATAAGAATTAAAAATAAGTACTATAATCCGATGGGGAATATAACGTGGATAAATGCAGAATGAGGAATTATAAAAATTGAATTACGAACCATTATGAATCCTAAAAATAAAGGTCAACTTCATTTAAATAATTATTTGATTTGTATGGAATAAACCCTAAATTACATAGAACAATCATGCATTTTCAAAAATTTAAAAAGTCTCGTCCAAATAGAAAAACACATACACAAAGTAAGACTGGAAAAAATAATTTCAACAAAAAGTCGAAAGTTTATTTCATTTATAATTCATGAAATAAAAAATAAAATACACATACTAAGGAAGCGTGTCATTTGCTTCTGTGAAAGTTTCAACAATCACCACAACTCATTTTCGGTAGCCTATAAAACTCCAATTGACATCTCAATTCAATTATACACATAAATCAATTATGGATCAAGAATTATAATTAGAAATCAAAACTAAAGTTCATATGTCGAATCTTTCTTTGAGGACATTTATGAATGAAGAGAAAAATGATAAGAATAAATCGAAAGTATTTTTGGGAAGAATTTAAAAAGAATAAAGATATACGGTAAAAAAACTAGTATGAGTCGAAACCAGTGTTTTAAAACACGTATAGCGCAACGCATTGCGTTTTGATCCCAACATCACGTAGCGTAAATAACATTGTGTATTGTGTGAGATATTTGAACATATTATTTTAATATTATAAAAATAATTACATATTTATTGTGAGTTATTTTTAATATAAAAATAACAAATTTTGTTCAAAAATATTACTTAATATATAATTTCAACAAATAAAGTATAAGGTCCAACAAGTATGAAATAAAAATTGAAATTCAAAAACTAAAATAGATTACAACAAATAAAATAGAACTTTATGATAGTATATAATAAAATCTTAAAGTCTTAAAGAATATATAGGAACAAGAGTCAAGTTTATTAGCACCATATATAATCAAATAACATAAATTTTTTAAATCAATATTGTTATCAAAGAATTAGTAAAACACATTTGTTTTTAAAAAAAACTGAATTTTTTCTATTTATATGAAAACGCCGTCAATTACATAATATAAATAAAAAAATTATTGTAAAAAATTAATTAAAATCCAATTATTAATGAAAGTTAAAATCTTATTATTAGAGAGAAAATAATGGGTGTCATGTCGTCAATTTTGTGTAGGCACAAAGAGATAGTGCGGAGAGAGAAAGAGTGGTATATGACGGCTTTAAACATAGAAAAAATAAAAAAAAAATTGAAGGGGCGACAAAGAAAAATTATTAATAAAAAGAAAAGTTGTAAAGAGAAATAAAAGGAAATTTACTCATGCATGGAAGCATGAGATTGTAATGTACATTTAATTAATAATTTATGGTCGATTTTTGACATAAATAAAAATACATATTTAATAATCACACATATGACAACAACTTAGTCACTTATATTAAATTTAGAGTTTCTAAACTATTGATTTTTTGTATTTTTTCATTTATATGTCACTTTAAATATTAAAATATATTTATAAATGAAAATTAATTACTATCGGTTCGATCACGGTTCAATCCGATTGAACCTGAACCTGTGAATTTGTAACTTCACCATCGGTCCGCTTGCCAAAACCTTGATATATATATATATATATATATATATATATATATATATATATATATATATATATATATATATATATATATATATATCAACACGGAGTTACACCTAGTATAATTCTTAAAAAACTATTGTGCTTGTTGAAGGAAAATACAACTAGTGGTGCCTTCGTCAATAAATGACTGATTAAAGATAATTTAGGAATTTGTTATCTTTATGTATTATGAAAAACATGGCATTTGATACACTATATAAATGGAGTCTTTTGATGAATAAGAGAGCCCTAATTCTACCTTCTCCTTTATGTATTCTTCTATTTTTACACATTATCAACATGAAACTAAATAAGATAAAAACTAAAACAAGAGAGGGTTTTTGTATATAGAAGCGCATAATATTTGCCAGGAAGCATTTCTGGAGTTTCTTAACGTTATATAGAGCTAAATGTTTACAACAAACTCAAGACTTGTCGAAGTAATAAATTTCGAACAAAGCAAATATTTTTTCAGAATTTCTATGCAGTACTTTTCAAAATGAGATTTCGCACAATCTAACCGTTGGATCAAGTTAAAAGTTGGTTATATTAGTTCACACATATATAAGTTTAATTTAAACGGTGTGGATCTGAATTTGAGTTATGTAGAATTTGATAATGAATTTTTAATAGAGCTAATACCTTTTCCCAAAACTGTCTGCCCAGGTTTTTGTTAAATTAAATTACACACAATCTAACAGTTGGATGGAGTTGAATTTTGGATATAATACTCAAAAGATATAGTGGGTGAATTTGTATGGTGAAGCTTACGCTTGAACGTCTCTGTCATTAGAAACATGTCGCGAACAAACCAATTGCAAAAACAAAATTCAAGTAATACCTCAGTAAAGAATCATGTCTTTCCTCCAAGCTAATTCAAATTACCCTATTATTTATTAAATTATTATAATGATTATTTATTTATATAGATATGTGGCGTGGTTCTTATTAGCACTCAATTCAAATTCTTGTACAAAGCATGATATATATGTTACGTATGATTAAATTGTGATTGAAATCATGTGCATGCAATTTTGACAAACATGAAATTTTGCAATAATTTCATGATATTTGTAGAGTACATAATAAATAAAAAAGTATATATATATATATATATATATATATATATATATATATTATATATATATATATATATATATATATATATATATAATTTATGCTCTTAGATAATTTCTTACTTAGAAACCTCATAAATGAAGTTATTTACATAATTAGATGAGAGATTGATCATAATTTTGCTAATATATTTAGTTAATCATGAATTTCGATGAATTGATAGTTTCATGTATGTTGGTAATTCTCTTAATTACATGCTACTTTCAATATATGTATCATTGATCGTACATTTACATATTTTCATGATAATGAAAGTTCATAATCAATTCAAAATTGTATAAATAAGTCTTGTGACAAAGTATATTCACATAATATCAAAGAAAGATTATGACATATATTCTTCAAATTCATTATCTAAAGAAATTGATTGAACTAACTCAATCTAAATCAAAATAATATACTCAAAAGAAATTGAGTACTACCATCAGTAGTTTGATGTGGAAACTAGAATAACTACAATTCCACAATAATATCATCCACCAACCCCGAACTGACAAAGAACCGTCAAACTAAGTCAAAGTCAATTCTCTAATGAATTTGAGACTTCATATTGACCCCCAATATTATATTGGAAGTATATTTAGTTACAAACTTTCAATGAACTTTGGGATATGCTCTAAATGAATATTTTGGAAATTTTATGAAACACTACTTCCAAGCCTAAGAATTCAGTGAAAAGAAATTCGTTTGCTTGCTAAAAATGGGTCAATGACTTTGATATGTTGCAACTAAAAATATGTCTTACCATATGTGAAAAAGAAAGTCACTTTAAATGACAATAAGTAGTTGAGAGATACGATCTCACTCTATTTTTTTCCACTTGAGCAAACATACTGATGCACTTGTATAATATTAATTATGATAATAAGTCATTGAGAGACATGACATTATTCTTCATAATACCAATGTTAGACCTCTGGATAAAGAAATTTCTCATCAGATTGCTCCTGATCCATGACATACCTCAAAGCAAAGGGAGTGAGGCATTTTGATCCCTACCTATATGGGAAGAATGAACCACAATGTAAGATATATAAGGGTTCGTGATATTTATTGGTCGTGGTAGAAGTTATGGAGATTCTTCCAATGTCCTTGCTTAGTCAATGGATATTTTGTATTTTGATTGATCAAATCTGTTTGTTACTTTACTTTCCATAAAACTTGTCAAAGTATAATTAATCATTCTTATTAGACTATTGTATTTGGTCTTAAAGTTTATTTTGAGTTAGATTTATATGATATGGCCTGATTTAGTTTAATTATATTTTATTGGTAAAATTTGGATTTCATTCTGAAGCATTGAATGTACTTAAGTTTATTTACCACATATTTACATACAAGGTTCAAGAGTAATACTATTAAGATATAATATAACATATTTAACAAATAATGTAAAGTATTAGGAAGAAAAATGTGTCTTTTAAATATTTCTAAAAAATGTAAGAATTTGTCCAGGCATAGATAATTATTCACTAAATTGATATTTATATGTGAAAAATTCTTGATGCCTAATGGCACATTAATTAAAGTCATAAAAGCTCAATATAGACCAAGAGCCAAATGAACCTTGTTAAGTTTGATGATATTCATGTTGATGATTATCATTAAGAAATACATTATGAGAATGGAACTATATCTTTAATTTATGTGAAAGAAAGGACATTTAAAACAAATTAGTGAGTCAATCTAGTAATTCTACTTTACTACTTTGTGATGAATCACAAGATATGACCAATAAATAACTTTTGAATATTGACTCATTAGAGTTTTGACACGACTGACACGAATACTCTGATCGTGATATGATGATCCATATTATAAGAAATTCACATGAACATCTTTTATTTTGAGTGCAACACAAAACGAGATAGAAGTCTGATGCACAGTATATGTCGACCAAATGTTGTTCAATTACAGCCAGTGCAATCTAAAGTACTAGGAGCACTACATTCATTCATATATCAATGATACATCACTCATTTTCTCAAACTTGTTCCTTAGCGAAATCTTATGATTGAGACATACATATGCTAAAGATAAAAAGTATAATATTTCATTCTTATAATTGATAATAGGTGACACATGGACATAACTATTCCAAATGCGGACCATTCAAGTATTTTGTGGTTTTTGTCGATGTTTCGACAGATATTGTCCATAAAAAACACTGCACTTGCAAAACTCCTAGCACATTTAGTATGACTGAGGGCTCACCACCCTTATAAAGCACTAAAGACTCATAATGTTAGGGAGTTTACATCAAATGTATTTGATATCTATTGCATTTCAATCAAGATCGATATAATGCATCTTGTACACTTAATATGCATATACAATAAGGTCTCAAAGAAGACACCGTCAAAAAGGATATAAATGGTGACTAAGACAATATTTATGTGCACTCATATATTTATCTCTTTACTAGGTGATGAAATGTTGCATGCAACTCTTACTTATTCTTTTATGAACATCTGCTAACCATATATTTTGTGTACCAGTTGGTAACTGGATATAAGCTTGATAATTCATATCTACGCGCATATTTGGTTACGCAGTATACACTAGTGGAAAAAAGTTGAATGGTGGCGCTTCATAAGTAGCAGTTCAAAGAGGAACCGCTGCAAAAAAAGAAAAGACAGCGCTTATTAGCAAAGAACCGCTGCTTATGAAATTAAAAAAAAATAAAAAATATCATTCCGAGTGGGCGGTTTGTATAATATAACCGCCAACCAATAATGAAATTGGACAGCACTTATTTGGAGAAGTTGCTGCCAATAAAAAGACCGGGTGGCAAGTTCTATAATAATAACCGCCACCAATGATGAAATCGGGCAGCGCTTAT
>BMAC01000081.1:50118-80000 GCA_014905375.1 Phtheirospermum japonicum
ATAAGCGCTGCCCGATTTCATCATTGGTGGCGGTTATTATTATAGAACTTGCCACCCGGTCTTTTTATTGGCAGCAACTTCTCCAAATAAGTGCTGTCCAATTTCATTATTGGTGGGCGGTTATATTATACAAACCGGCCCCACTCGGAATGATATTTGAAAAGTCGAGATTATTTTTCCAATAATCTTGTTGTTATGGAAATGCCATTGCATTATTCACCCTGTAATATACTTACATGTTTTTTAATCTTCTTTGTAGGAATTAATTAACTTAAAAATATAGCTAACCTGCTTTGAGGGTTGATTTGCATGTGATTTTGCTCAAAGAATTTGTGCCTATGAAATTTGAGCAAAAAATGATGTGCTGTGGAGGTGCAGAAGAAGAAACAAACGGTGGTTCTTCAGTAAATCAATACGCTGCCCTGCCTAAATCGGGCAATGGATATTTCGGTGGCCATGGAGGTGTGTGTTTTCTTGTCATTCTACATCATTGTAAATATTTGGATAATTACACCTTCTTGCCCTTAAGTTTAGCACAATTACAACAACCACCCCTCATGGTTCCAAATTACAAATAGGGTCTTGCTATTCACACACAGTATATGTGCACACTTGGTGCGATCATTGGCACGACCATGATCTTTCCATCTTTTCTAATCGGGCCACTTATAGTGCCTTATTTTGTGTCATTGCTTAAAATGTGTTGTGCTTAGTATGAAAATTGTGCGTGAGAAGCAGGACCCTTGCAATTATTCCTTAAAGAATTAAAAACAAATAAAATAAATGTCGTTGGAACATTTTATTCTGATGTTGCTTCATTTTAGCAAAACTCAAAGCAGCAAGAGGGGTATTTTTAGACATTTGCTGTTGTATACACAATATTTTGTGGTCTATGTGCGAACATTAGTTGTTGCTTCCATAGCAATAAATCACCTCCTAAAAAATTAATTATTTTTAATCTCTTAACTGAATTTCAAATAATAATAATAATAATAATAATAATAATAATAAATAATTTTAGGCAATGAAAGAGGAGAGCCAAGAGGTTCAGCTGCAAGAAATGGAGGTCCTCAGAAAGTATTGCATATTGAGTTACCAGCACTTTCATTGGATGATCTAATCAGATTGACTGATGATTTTGGATCAAAGGCTCTGATTGGAGAGGTCTCTTACGGTCGTGTTTTTTAAACAAGAAGTTAGACATGAGCTCGTCCGAGCCAGACAGTGATTTTGCAGCACAGGTGAGGTAAAATGTTGGAGTTTTTTTTTTTTTTTGTTTTTTTTTTTAATTGGACTGGACTGAACTTAAGGGTAATATTTATTAAAAAAAAACAAAACATTCGGTTAGCATGCTCCAGAGTTAGTTAATATTCCCTTTGTCACCTTAAAAGTTGCAAAAAATGTAGTAGTTCCTTGTTAGTATTTTCAAATGCCAACTTCTGCTTCTAGTTTGACTTTTGCAAAAATAAATAAATAAACTTTTACAACTTTTACATTTATTCTAAGGCTTTTTTTTTTCCTTTGTAGATTCAAATATTTCGGACAATGTGTTTTTACTTGTGGATTGCCCTCATGACTGGTTATTTTCCAAGTGTTAAGCTGTGGTATTATTATTTTTGGATATTTCATGTGAAAAATGCCCTAATTAGTTCGATATTGTTTTTTTTTTTAATGTTTTTCTTGTAAAATTGTAATGTAAAATATATTTTTTTAAGTATATTGGATTTTTTGTTAACATTTGATATTGATTAATTTTAATTTTTGAAATATGAATTAAATTGCAATTGTTTGGTATTTATAGGTTTGGATGAAAATAGGTAAAACGGAATGGACATTTAATTATTAATTATTATTATTATAATTTAGAATTTAGATGAGTTATATTCAAACCGATTTTAATGTTCTCTGTATCCACGACATCGCTTCCCTAAGAAACCGATGTTATTGATCAGTAATTATTGGCAGTTGCCCGGTTTCTATTTTTGGCAGCGGTTCTTAGCTAAGAACCGATGCCAAAACTATTATTGGCAGCGCTTCTTAAAACCGCCGCCCAATTTTTTTACTTTAAGCGTCTCTACTATAAGAGGCGGTTCATAACCGCCTCCAAAAGCTGTTTTGAACCGCCTCTAATTGCCATTATTGCCCTAGTGATATGTGCTATTGTGTCCCACAACACATTCATATGGGTTTTTAAATACGATTAAGTAGTTAAGTTGGATATGAGTTTTCAGCAGTCATACGCTATTTGAAAACTTTGATAAACGATCTCTTTACCGCTTTATTGAATCATGAATGGGAAATAATGAGTAAAAAGAAACCTTACTATTTCCAAGAATTTGTGCACTATATTGTGGGTCGATTTTTTTTGTTTACCCTTTCTCATTATTACGTCCAGTTGATTTCTTATTTTCTTACCGTGTATTGATTCTAGATTCATAATTTTTTTGTTGCATTTGTTGATTTCATTTGCTTATCGTAATTTTTTCATATAGTTCAATTTTTTTTTTTGGCATGTTTTGAATAATAGTGTTCAGTTTTCTCCAAATCATATAGATTTGACTTTTACCATTTTATTCTACAATCAATGCGTGTACATAATCTCAGATTCTTATGTACATTATTTTTACATTTCACGCATTTTTGGCCTTATGAGTTCAACAATTGAGTTCCGCGCAGCCATGTTTTGAATAATATTTATTTCTTAATAATGTAAATGTTTTTTTGGAGAACGAATTAATGTATTGTTTGTTTTTTCTCCCCTTGTCGCAGAGTTCGTTCCATTATTATGGAATCGCATATGGTTACTACATTTTTTTTTTTTTTAAGATTCTTATATTTGACACGACTAACTTATTTGTATTTTTTTTTAAGATTCTTTCCATTTTGTTTAGAATTTTCGTTTTTTTAGTTATTATTCTGTTTGTTTAAGCAATTTTGTAATGTAATTCAGGAATATTTACTAAAATATAACTTTTAGTTTATTCATTCATTAAGATTTTATTTTAGCTTAAAGGTCCAATTGAGATAAAAAACATTCGGCAATATGACTGCGACGATAGGCTATTGGGTCAATGTGTAAGCAGTATAAGATCAGACAGAACTAGTTCAACAACCGCCATAGTTGCTTGAGCCATGATGTAGACGATGAGGATGATGATCGAACGAGGTTTATGTACAAGGATATCTAAAGTGTTCTTGACTTGATCGACTGGACGAAGATAGGTGCGGTGACCTCTGTCAAGGCTCATTTCAAATTAGGTACGATAATTATTTTCTTGATTATTTCTTAATTATTTTTTAATGAGTAGATCATTAATTAACTAATGGATCAATTAATATAAATTTAGCTGGTAGCTGATGGCCTTTTGCAAGGTGGGGGACACAGAAGGGATAAATTTCATCCAGGCAAGGAAGCTTTTCTAGTTGTCAGTGCAGGAGTTGGTCGAATGTGATAGCTGGAGTCATGTCTACAGGAGAGGATCTATAGTGTTGGAATATGATTTCATAACAAGGAACGACATCACAACAGATGGGAAGTATATCCATACAGGGCTAGAAATGGGACGTGTGATGTCAAAAAGGTACACCAAAATAATACATGCAACTCTTCGAATTAATTTCTTATGGTTCTAAAATAATCAACAGATTAATCTTCAGATAATGTGTCCATTTCTTCTTCCATTTCTTTTGTTATATATATATATATATATACTAGTTTAATACTCGTGTATTACACGGGGTTTATCAAAAGATAAATATAAAAAATATTTGCGATAATTATAAATTTTTATTTAAAATGAGAAATTAAAATGATGTATTCTCAACTCTTGCCTGTCTAATTTATTTATTAATTATTATAATTATTAAGTATTTATTTCCCTACTTAGATTCAATTCGTTAATAATTTATTTACATACTTATAAAAATTCAAAAGAAGTCACATTCTAAATCCGTGTCTAATCTCTATTTATTAATTATTATTATATTATTTTGTATTTTAATGTTTAGATTAAATTCGTTAATAATATTACTTACTTTGAAAACATAAACAAATGTCATACTCTCAACTCGTGTCGCATTGTATCGATGTCTAATCAATATTTAATAATAACGGGGAAACCCGCATAAAATTGAGTTTGAAAAAATGTAAAGTATACAACACCCGCGTGTTACATTTGAATATGTGATATAAAATATTAAATTTATACGACACTGATAATTTTATTGAAAAAATATCGTGCATCTAACTTGTAGTATATGTAATATTATTTTGATTTTTTTTTTTTTGAGTAAGATACTAATTTGTTCGTGCAGATACATAATATATATGTATCAATGCATTATATTTGAATTAGATAAAAAGATTTAAAATATATTTAATATTTATTTTTCTAGGCATAATAATTTATTATTAGTATTAGTATTAGTATTAGTATTACGTTATCTTTTTTGTTTCACTTTGTTTTTGTTTTTTATTTGGTGTAACAATAGTTTTTCATATATATTTTAATATTATTCTCAATTTATTATATTGGGATTAGATAAAAAAAAATCTTAAGTTTATATTTTTATATTTATTTCCCTTTTGTAATAACTTTATATAACTCATATTTTTCTTATATMAATATTTAGAATTATAATAAAATTATTTCAACTTTTATTGTAAATAAAAATTAATTCAACTTATATATATTTYTTCTAATTAGATATATATTTTTTATATTTTTATATTAAAAGAGTAAAAGTAAGATATTGAATTGGATAAAGTATGTTAAAAAAAATATTATAGTAGGTAAGATGTAATAAAATAAAAATATTGAATTAGGCAAAATATAATATTAGGAAAGTATTAAAGTAGGTAAATATATAAAAATAAAAAATACCAGACACATAGGATATGAGGATTTTGCATTAATATATATGGGAGATATATTTATTTAATTTTCATCTATTTTTGTTGAATAATCTGTTTTTTCTTTCGTTTCTTTTTTTTCTTTTTGGATAAATAACTCATTTTTTGTTGTTATGGATTGCATGTTTGACACATACATGGAGTGTTTGATAGAATCCCCGATTTGGCAAGGAATTACTTTTGTCGTGGCAATGTTTCTCAATCTACTTCGCGTAATGCCCGGGAAGATACTTGAAATGTACAAAAAAAAATAAAAAATCAATCCCAACGAGCTTTATTTTTTCACTAATATGTAGGATAATAACGATGACAGGATGAGATGCCTAAAACATAACCAGATTTTGCCCAAGCATGCTTCCTCAATAATATTGCAGCCTACAGAAAAACCAAAGAGGTTTGATAATTGAATTATGTTTTCTTATGTGGCCAAAATTTATCTTTTAGAAAAACATGTTGAAAAAGCGAAAAAAAAAAAAACTCAATCCTCTCTCCTAACTTTTTCCGACAAAATCGAACCTCGACCAGCCTCACGGCGTCCTCTAGCTGCCGACCGCTTACTTCCACCTTGCCGGCAACCACTCAACTTGTCACGGTGGGTTTTCCGGCGCCTATTTGCAGCAACATGCAACAACACCTTCAACCTTCTTCTCTTGCTGCTACTTGTAGCAGCACGCAACCCTTGCCCTCGCAGCAGTTTTTTCAACCCCTAGCTATGGCTGCTCCGGCCATTCTCGCTCAACACACGACTAGGCTCACGACGCCTCTCCTGCTGACCGCGGCCACGCCACCTACCTGCTTGCAGCCGTCTGGCGCCGCCCCCTCGATTCTCCACGCGCAGCCACTCTCGCTACCCAGACCCGTTGCCTCGCTTGCATCGGACGTCTCGCCATACGTCCTGCCGTCGACCAGCTTGCTTGCCCGGCCACCCACCTCTCTCGTCGGCAGTTTCATCTCCCCAGCCTACCACCGGTTCTTTTGCAGCGCCGGTTGAGCCGAACTTTTGTATTCCTTTCAAAATTAATTACCGGTTAAGCAATGCGCGTCTACGGTTGAAAAGGTTTTAAGTTCGCCCGCAAGAGAATGGGGTCACTTGTAGACTTGGCAAGTTAACTCGGGTCGATCTCACGAGGAATGGGAATCGGAATTAACGAAGTTCATTATACTAATATCACAATTCTATCTAAAAACACACGAACACGAAGGGTTTTTTGAAAAGATTTCAATTCCAATATTTAAAAACAAATGCGAACGCTTCTTGTCTTGAGGGTGTCAACCTCTCGACAAGGGATTAAATCAGCAAAAGATTCACCAATCCAATAAAACTACTAAATAAAGATATTTAAAACACAATGCAAGAAACTAATGTTCACAAACTATCAATAGATTACCCAAAAACAATCATCCATTCAATCATCAATAATCCAAACATAATAGCGTCAACTCTAAAAACATTAAGTTATTATTTCAACTCACCAAAGCCTTAACATCTATTTATCAAAACATTAACTAACCAAACCATCAATTGTTCATGTTCAATATCAAACCAAACTACTCTAAGAATGATTAAGAATATGAGTTCAGAAATTACGAGTCGTTGAACTACGTTCAACGAGGGATGATGAACGAAAACACTCCGAATGAAATGCGTAGAATCCTCGGGCTTGTTACAAACCCAGAATCTTCGCGTCGAAAGTCGGCTTGCTATAAATCAAGGGTCGAAATGGTGTCGTACGACTTATGTTAGAGGTATGAGAGATGTGTCAAATCTCTCAACCTTTGAATGTATTTGTGGTTCTCTAACCTATTCTTCAGCCTCTCCAGCCGAATGTCCTCAACCTTAGTTGCCTCTGCAGTTTTAAACACATTTTCAGCCATTTCGTAACTGAAAATTTCCCAAAATCTGCGTTCGTAACGCTCTTGTTCGATCGGACGAAAGCTACTGTCCCCGGGTCCGCTCGGTGCGCCAGCTCTCCCGGTCGGTGTGCACGTCAACAGTTGCACCGATCGGATACATGGGTTGTCCGATCGGTGTATGTCCTTTTGGGCTACTTGTGAGTGTCTCTCTTTCAATCTTTGTGTTTTGAATCCACCGGACACTCTAGCTGTATGAGAAAATCACAGAATTATTCTCGTTTGGACCAATTATTGATCAATAAGTCGAAAAATTAAGTAAAGAGACGAAAAATGCAAAACGATGCAATTCAACTCATTCTTAACCCGAAAAAGAGAATAAAAAGACTAAAATAAGACTCAATTATGTACAGATTCGTACATGTTTAATTGGTTTGTTTTTCCTCGAACAAACAAAAGAATCAAAATCAAGAGAAGTGACGATAGTAAGAGCTTAGAGTCATGTTGTACATATAGTTTAGTTTTGCAATTATAAACACTTTTGTCTAAAACCATGAAGGTAACTCGTATTACTGTTTCGCCTTGAAATCTAAAGAATGCGTCCTATCAAAAGGGAAATATATAATGGTGCACTCATTCGCTCGTGTTTTCCAAAAGGTAAGTGTATACGCTCGAATCAACATAATCATGCATTCAACGACTCGTGAAAATTAAAGACTCATTCATCGCATAAGTGAGCACATTAAATCAAGAATTGGATTAGGACTTTTAAGGGTTGTAGTGTAGGCTCTTTGGTAGGGTATGTCATATATAAAGATGTGTGACTAACTTTCGAACAAACACAATCAATAACTCACTCATTCTTAACTTAAAGCATAGAGCATAATTCGTTCCTCATCCTTCCCAAACAACCATATACATTATTTTCTTAGCCTTTCATTTCTAAGGCTATTTCTAACCCCCAAAACCCTAATATTAGCCCTTTATAAATAGGCTTTATTATTATTATTATTATTATTATTATTATTATTATTATTATTATTATTATTATTATTATTATTATTATTATTTTTACTTTTATTTTGGTGCTGTTAAGAACTTAAGCACTTTTAATTTTCCCCCTTCATATATATATAGATACAACCCACTAATTCTTACCCTTCGATCGTCCTAACTAATGATCGGATAAAACTCTCATTTTACAAATTTTCTCGAAATAAGAGCTACAATAAAGCTCGTGGTGATCAAGGAAATGGAATAAAAGGCTCGAGGGGGCTTATTGTGAATTTAAGTGGTTTTTATTTATGAGTAAGGCTGGAATCAGGTTTTATATGCGCCTATCGTCATTTTCAAAATCCAATGTACTCATGCGATTAAGAGACTTCTCAAAACACTTATCGAATCACAACACGCAATGTTGATAAACACACAAGGCTTCTTACAAGGTTTAATTCAAACTTTTGAAAATGAGGTGATCGAGTTTTAAGAGTTTTGCAAAATTGGTAACGATAAAGTGTTGTTTTAAATACATATAAGTAGTTTTTGAAGACTTTGCACTTAAAACAAGCTCAAAAGACTCTAAACCTTGTACCACATAACACATGATTCCGACAGGCATGCCAATTCAAACACGATTAAGCAAGGGCAAATATTTAACAAAAGTTGACGTTAATGGTTGACCATTGTTATGTTATGAATTTGTGACTATGTTACTAAAAAATGGTTCAACTTAAGCATGCATGGACTCTAAAATCCCGGAAACGGACAGTGGTGCAATGTCCGATCGGTCAAGAATAGACTCCGATCGGTCAGGATTCCAGAAGGCTTTGACCGATCGGTTAACCTTGATTCTCCGATCGGTTAACCTTGATTCTCCGATCGGACTTCCAGTCTCCCCCCCTTTTTTTGAAAGATCAAGCAAACTCCCGGTTGCTAAAATATGAACATGAATATGGGGAATTACGAAAATGCACAAAACCATCGCATGCAAATGAAATAACCGAGAGTAAAAATAGTCATCACCATGAAAACATAAAAGGGAATAATGTTACAATAACCCAAATAAATATCAAATATCCTAGAAATGGATAAAAGTAGGATAGAGTGGTGATACAGCTGGGGCATGGGCCCGCCTACTGGTCCATGTCATCCGGAGGTGGAGGTGGATAGCGTTGCACGAGACGGGAGAGGTGCTCGTCGATTTGAACGAGGTATCCAGGATTCGCCTCGACACTTCCGGTCAACCGGGCAATATGCTGATTGGTTTCTGCCCATTTGTTGCTCATTGTCGTCAATGTGCTCCGAAAATAACTAGCCTCCCCCTGAGCTTCCTCACGCGCGGTCCAGGCGTCTTGGCGAGCGTTTTGATCATGTTCTTCTTGATGAAGGCTTAATTGCCTCATTTGGTACATCATGCGTGCTTGAAAATCTTGCTGCTGCTGCCACTGCTCGACCGAAAAGTACACCCCGTCTCCATAGTCGTTGTGCTCGTAGGCCCCGGAATCGGTGTTTCCGTCTCCTCCATCTCCTTCATTCCTATTTTGCACCCCGTCGTTCGCTCAATTTCCCTCGTCGTTCTCATCCTCATCGTCGGTATCGTAAATATCGAAATTATCAACTAACTCGGCTCGCCTTTTATCTTCGATCATCATGAATGTCGGAATAGAAATACTTCGGCCGTTACTCATTCGGCTGTCGACTATTATCCCCACACTCGGGTAAACGATGTCGTCGCCATATGGATCGCAACCGTGGTGTTGAGCGAGTACCGTGATAAAGGCTCCAAGGGTAAGTTTTGCCGTTTTCTTGTCTCGAACTTGTTGGACGTTTTCGACCGCGGCGATCAAAAGTGGGTAAATATTTGCTTTACCTCGATGGTATGCAACCCACAACGCTTTCAACTCGGTGGCCAAAATTCTCGTGGCGTCCTCTTTGCCCAAGAACACTTGCATGAAAAACTTATACGTAAGATACACGGCGTTGGATCATAAGGATGTCGAGTTGAAACGGCACCCGGGTTCCGGTGGTGCTCCCGAAAGTTTGGCCCACCAATCATTCTTGTTGTAGTCGTCGATTTCAAAACCCGGTCTCGGATTTTTCTCGCTATCGATCCCAAAGATTTCATCGAGGTCACCAGTCGATGTGTGGAATGTTTGGTTCCGGAAACGACACTCGAAGCTCCCACCGGCTAACGTTTGAAACGTCATGAAGAACTCGAGCATAAAGGTTCGAAACCCATGTTGGTGGACACCGGCCCACTTCCTTAGTTGTAGGGCGTCGATGCCTTTGAGAAACTTTTCTGCCGTTTTATCTCCTCCGTCGGCCTCCTCCTCCTAAAATTCGAGGCTGGTGAAACGGGGGTGGTAGACGTCCCGTTTAACGAGGGACTTATAGAGTGTAACCTCTCGTTCGTCCTCGAGGTCGAAGGGGGATACCTCACCCCGGGTGTTGCTCGGGACTCAGCTTGAGGTCTTTCCACGTTTTGATCGAGATGACGATGCCATGGCGGATACGAAATCTCACAATAGACAACCGAACTTCTCACAGACCTTTCATCGAACACGTAATGTACGTCTTAAGAACTAAACAAATTCAAGCTAAACTTGAACAAACCCAACTCCAATTCCCACAACACCTACAATTCAATCTCCCAAACAATTCAATAGAGTCGAGTTCCAGCCATTATACATTGAGTTCGTTGTGATTTGGACCGTTGGCGAAACTTGGTGAGATATGAAGGAGTTTGTGCTTGGATTCCCCAAATTATCCGGGCGGTGGCAATTGGGTGTTTTCGTGTCAACGATCGGACTTGTTGCGTATCTTGATTGTTGAGTTTTGAACTTGAAAGTGACGAATTGTTGAATTTCGCTCTGCAAGGAGGAAGAAGATTTGAGTTGGGGTTATAAAATTTCGTCTAAAATAACAGATTTTTTATAAACTGGGCCATCGTCCGATCGGTATGTGTTGTAGTCCGATTGGACTGGAGTCTAGTGGGCTCTGTCCGATCGGTCTGGACCCTTGACCGGTCGAACTGCGGTCCAGTGAGTTTTGTGCGATCGGTCTGGGTCTGCACTGTTCTCCATTTTTTCTTTTTTTTTATATTTATATATTTTCTTATTTAATCAAATTATTATTATAGTGATGCCCTGCACGAATTCAACAACGAAAGTTAAGTATGTGCCATTCAATTCATAAAATAACTCATTTATTCAATAATTCGAGCAAAGGTGCTCGTTTATTTAAGACGACATAATTAAATCCCCCCCAAAAATCATTCATTCATAAGACTCAACCCTCACAGTAAATAGCCTATCGGATTACTTAGGCGAAGGAATATGTGCATAGGCTAGGTCGTACAAATCCTTAACATCTTCCTCAAGTTCAATGATTCTCCGTTTGAGACGCATTATCTCGGCGTCCGCCTCGTCCAGGATGCCGTGGAGACGCTCAATGTTCTTGGTATAATCAAGTTCTTTGACAAGGCATTCATGGAGGTCGGTCTGCAACTTATGGATTTGTTGGCTGTATTCCTCCGCTTCTTCTTCAAGCTTTTCGATCATGTCTTCGTGCTTTTTCCTCGACACCCACCCATAAGCGTTATTGTTGTGGTGATTCATGTTGTCTCGGTTGATGCTTGCAAATATCAAAGAGGAGAAAGGAATTTTGGTGTGGAATTAAGAGTCCAGGGGTGTGGGTTTATATAGGATTTGAGGAGGTAGATTAGAGGATTCTCAGAATCAAATCAAATCAAGAGGAGGGGAAAGAAAATATACACTCAATCATAATAAAATAAACCCCCCAAATTAAAGACCCTCCTTACCTTAAAAGATATTGTCAGAATATCTTACCCACTTGGCCTCCCTTGCATGGTAATAACCTTCTTGAAATAGTGTTCCGTACGGACCGTCCGATCGGTGTCAATTCTTGTCCGATCGGACACCCCCACTTGGAGTCGTTCGACCGGTTGTCAATAGGTCACCGATCGGTCAGTTCTGGAAATTTGTAATTTGCTCGTTCAACCTGCAGTGGCACCTGCCAAATACTCTATCCAACGAATAAATACAAATATATACACTAAAGTAGAAAAATATACAAGAAGAGCTTGGTTTACCTCCCAAGAAGTGCAACGTTTAACGTCTTATGCTTGACGATACCTCAGACATGCTTGAACTTTCTTGAGGGGGATCATTGAGTATTACCACTTCGTGATCTTTCTTCGAGATAGGTCCCCTATGATACATTTTCACACGATGGCCATTAACTTGGAAAGTGGAGTTTCTCTTTTCATCAAGCAAAGTCACGGCTCCATATTCGTTTATGTCGGTAATCAAGAACGGACCGCTCCATTTTGATCTCAATTTCCCTAGGAATAGTTTGAAGCGAGAGTTAAAAAGCAAAGCTAACTTACCGACTTCCAAGCTTTTGGGGACGAGTTTTCTGTCATGTACTTCCTTCATTTTTCGCTTGCTCGCCCATGCCGTCTCATATGAGTCTTTGCAAATTTCTTCCAATTCGCTTAGCTCAAGCTTTCTATACCCTCCGGCCTCATTCAAATCAAGGTTCAATGTGCGAATTGCCTACTCCGCTCTATGCTCTAACTCAACGGGAAGGTGGCACGCTTTTCCATAAACCAACTGAAATGGGCTCATGCCCAACACCATTTTGTAGGCTGTACGGTAAGCCCACAGTGCATCAATTAGCTTCGATGCCCAGTCCTTACGGTTTGGTTTTACGTTTTTTTCCAAGATACCCTTGATCTGCCGGTTGCTTGTCTCTACTTGTCCCGAGGTTTGTGGATGATAAGGGGTTGCCACCTTGTGATGCACCCCATACTTGCTCAGCAGTCGATTAAAGGTCCTATTGCAGAAGTGGCTGCCCCCGTCGTTTATGATCGCTCTCAGCATCCCGAATCGGCTAAAGATGTTCTCCTGGATGAATTTGAGGACGATCTCGGAATTAGCTCTCCTTGTGGGAGTTGCTTCCACCCATTTTGACATGTAATTGACTCCTACGAGTATGTACTCGTACTCTCCACTTCTCAGAAAAGGACCGATGAAATCGTTGCCCTAAATATCAAAGATCTCAATCACTTGATTGGGTACCAAGGGCATCTCGTTCTTTTTCCCTATTGCTTCCGAACGTTGGCACCTATCGCATGTTTTGCAATATTGGTATGCGTCTGCGAAAAGTGAGGGCCAGTAGAATCCGGATTGGAGGACTTTGAAGGCCGTTTTCTGGCTTCCGAAGTGTCCTCCCTCGTCATGGCGAAATATTAGCACACCAATCTTTTCTTCGTTCGGTATGCATCTCCGAAAAAGCCCATCCTTGCAACGTTTGTAGAGATAAGGATCGTCCCAAAAGAAACTCCTGCATTTAAAAAAAAAACTCTTTCTTTCTTGCGAAGAAAGATGGTTTGGGATAATCTTACAAACAAGGAAATTCACAAAATCATCATACCATGGTTCGTTTATTTCTTCGACAACATGTGATCTTTCGTAAAGGAACACATCATCCACAAACTCGACTTTATTTGGCTCTCCTTCCACTAGCATACGGGATAGGTGATCAGCAACTACATTTTCGCTCCCTTTTCTGTCCTTAATTTCGACGTCAAATTCTTGCAAGAGAAGAATCCATCGAATCGATCAAGGCTTGCTTTGAATTTTGGAGAATAAATGGAGAAGTGCTGCATGATCAGTGTGCACGATGACTTTAGAACCGACGATGTAAGAACGGAACTTATCCAATGAGAACACAACCTCGAATAGCTCTTGTTCTGTAGTAGTGTAGTTGCGTTGGGCGCTATTCAACATATAGCTAGCATAGTAAATGACCCTCAACAATTTATCTACTCGTTGGCCCAAAACTGCCCCGACTGCTTCGTTCGAAGCATCACACATAATCTCGAAAGGAAGAGACCAATCCGGTGCTACTACCACTGGTGCTTGTGTCAATTTTTCTTTCAAGACGTTGAAGGCACTAAAACACTCACCATTGAATTCGAAAGGCACATCCTTCCCAAGAAATTTACATAACGGGCGACAGATTTTTGAAAAATCTTTAATGAAGCGTCTGTAAAAACCCGCATGTCCCCAAAAGCTCCTAACTCCTTTAACATCCTTCGGAGGCGGAAGAGCTTCAATGACGTTGATTTTCGTTTTATCAACTTCCAACCCCTTGCTCGACACCAAATGTCCTAACACAATCCCGCTTTCCACCATGAAGTTTGATTTCTCCCAACTCAAGGTTAAATATGACTCGACACAACGCTCAAGCACTTTTGTCAAGTTTTTCAAACAATGAGAGAAAGAAGAGCCAAATACCGAGAAATCATCCATAAAGACCTCGAGACAGTCGTCGATGAATTCGGTGAAGATGGAGATCATGCATCTCTTAAAGGTCGCTGGGGCATTGCACAATCCAAATGGCATCCTCCGATAAGCAAGCGTGCCAAAGGGGCACGCGAATGTGGTCTTTTTCTGATCTTCCGGAGCTATTGCAATTTGGTAGTAGCCGGAAAGTCCGTCTAGAAAGCAATAGTATTCATGCCCAGCTCGCTTGTCGAGTAATTGGTCCATGAATGGGAGTCGGAAATGGTCCTTCCTTGTCGCTGCATTGAGCTTGCGGTAGTCAATGCACATCCGCCACCCGGTGGTTAAGCGTGTTGGGACGATTTCTCCCTTTTCATTTTCCACTATCGTGATGCCCCCTTTCTTTGGAACAACGTGTACCGGGCTAACCCACTCACTATCGGAGACAGCATATATGATCCCTTCTTTGATTAGCTTGAAGATCTCCTTTTTGACTACCTCTTTAAGCGTAGGGTTTAAACGTCGCTGCCCCTCTCGTATCGGTTTCACTCCTTCTTCTAGATCAATCCGGTGCATGCATGTGACCGGAGTTATCCCCTTGATGTCACCGATACTCCATCCTATCGCTTGCTTGTATTTTTTAAGAACCTCGATGAGTTCTCTTTCTTCATGTTCCCCCAATTCCGCAAGATAATTACGGGTTTCCTCTCGTTAGACTCAAGAAACACGTACTTGAGATGGCTTGGAAGCGGTTTTAGTTCCAACTTGGGTTCCAAAGTAGGTCCAATGGGTCTCGATCATTGGCTCTTCATTAATTTCGAAAAGAGTGACCATCCCCTCCCCGTCTAAATCAAGTTCGTCGTCCTCGGCATCATAGTTCTCAATTGGTATAACACCAAACAATTCTCTCACACATTGGTCCACCGAATCAAGTCAAGAGCAATCGGGACCAGTCATTGGTGAAGGAATATTTTATATATCTTTGAGTGAGAATGTCACTGATTCCTCAAGTATGGAGAGTGTCATCTTTCCTCTTCCCACATCGATCAACGTGTGCGATGTTGCCATGAAAGGTCTTCCCAATAGGATGGTGTGCTCCTTGCTTGCCACATCCACTTCTCCGACATCCAGTATTACAAAGCCACGGGGACTACCAATGATCCAACCTCCACTAAAACGTCCTCGACCACTCCTAACGGATATCGTAATGAACGATAAGCCGATTGAAGCCGTAAGCTCGTTGGCTTCATTCTCCCAAGGTTGAACTGCTTGTACAGGGCAAAGGGCATCAAGTTGATCCCTGCCCCTAAGTCAAGCATTCCACGCACTTTTTGCCCATCTCCAAGGGTTATCGTAATGCACAAACTCCCTGGATCCTTTGCCTTCGGTGGCAGCGTATGGTGGAAAATTGTGCTCACTTTCTTTGATAGAATCATTCGTTCATTTCCTTCCATTTTCCTCTCCTTAGACACAAGTTCCTTAAAAAACTTGATGTAAGCCGGCATAGCCTTGATCACGTCAAAAAGTGGGAGGTTCGCGTTCACATCCTTCAGAATATTGTAAAGCTCCATTAACTTTTTGCTCTCTTTTGCTGGTTTGAGATGATTGGGAAACGGTACGGCGTCCCTTATTACTCGTTGCGGTCTTTGTACTTCGTCAGCCTTCTTGTCTGACCGGTCAGTCATATTTGTCCGGTCGGTAGAAACCTCCTGTCCTCTACTCCGATCGGACTCTGGGTTGGTGTGGCCGGATAAAACTTTCTGGACTCCAGTCCAATCAGTTGTCTTCTCAGTTCGATCGGTCAAAACCTTCTGGACTCCAGTCCGACTGGTTGTCTTGGTAGTCCGATCGGTCAGGGTCTTGGCTGCATTTTTCTGATTTGCTTCGGTATATCTCGGTTGAAAAGTTCCCGTCAATGATCCCGGAAGATATGGATTACTTGATTTGTGAATTTTACCCACTGTTCCTTCTTCACCATTTGAACTTGGCTCTTGTTCATCTCGTCTATCCACTGTTTGTTCATCTTCGGAGTCTTCCCTCTCGACTTCTCGTACTTCGTTTTCGACTTGCTTCCCTCCTCGCAACACATGCACTGCCATTGATTGCTCGGGTTAGCTAGGTAGCTTTCCCGGATCACTCGTCATTTTTGCCATAGAAGCAGAGAGTTGCCCTATCATCATTTCCAACTTCTCCAGTTGCTTCCTCGTCTGCTTCCCCTCCTCAATTGTACGAAGCGTTTCCTCCCGATTACGTAGAGTCTCCTGCTCTAGTTGTTGACGCCATAGTCTTAATTCATCGTCAGGGTTGATCGGGAGTGGCATTTGCTGCTGTTGCGGTACTTGTGGGTATTGTTGTTGTGGACTTTGTTGGTATTGCGGCTATGGCGATTGTTGATATGGTTGTTGTGGTGCTTGATACTGTTTTGGAGGGTATTGAGAATAGTTGCCTTGTCCCTTATTTTGATAAGAGTTTTGGGCACTCGGTTCTCCTTGGCTCTTGTTTGGAAATGGTCGTGAGTCCGATTGCTTGGGGTTGGGCACGTAATTCGAGTTATTTGGAACGTAACTCGAAATTGAGTTATATTGTCCAGTAAATTTCTTCCCGTACTTGCTATTGGGTTGATAATTTTGGACCGCATTCACCTCCCCCTCCTCTTTGTCGTCGAACACAACGCCACAAGTGTCCATTTCATGTCCCACCGCTCTACATTTTTCGCACATCAAAGGCGGAGGTGTCGAAGATTCCTCCTCTCCCTTCATTTTACTTGTTAATAGTGCGACTTGATTTGTTAGCTCCTTGATTTGGATTGTTGGGACTTTGTACCTCCTCGGTCAGAAGCTCGTTTGTTGTGATTTTTTGCTCATGTGCTCGAATATGTCCCAAGCCTCCGTGGCGGTCAATTCCCCAAAATCTCTGGCTTTCACCTCTACTTGCTGTTTGTAAACCAGAAATAGCCCTTCATGGAAGTAATTATTAACCATCTCGGCGCTATTGTTGTGGTGTGGACATTTTTGTAAGAGTCCTTTATATCGCTCCCATGCATCGTAGAACGATTCCCCCTCTATTTGTTCGAAGTTTGTGATCTCTCTTCGCAATTTGGCAGTTGTTTGTGTGGAGTAGAACCTACTCACAAACTTCTTATACACCATTTCCCAATTAGTCAAGGATTGGGCTGCAACGACAAAACCCAATGCTTCGCTTTGTCCTTCAAAGTCGTAGGGAAGCATTTCATTCTCAATTGATCCTCATGTAATCCAAGATGCGGAATTCTCCCCACCACGAGGTAAAATTCTCGAAAAAAATTCAGTGGATCTTTGTTGGGCATGCCGTGAAAAGTAGGAAGTTGGTTAACGCTTCCCACTTTCAAATCATAGTCTCTTGCCGTCGAGCCTAAGACTATTGCACTGATGTATGATCCAATCGTTGGAAAAAGGAGATCTCCTTGACGACGTTCATTTGGGTATCGACGCTCTCTCCTTCCTCCGAAGTTAGCTCGTGCGCCATAATTTCATTCCTCCCCATACTCCTCGTAATACCCATAATCACGCTTCTCCTCGTAATTTCCACGATCATCATATCCATCGTTTCGAAAGTTCTCCCTTTGCCAAGCGTTGAACGGACGTCCTTCCCTCCTATTTTGATTTTGGTTCCATTCTCGTTCGAAATTCTCATGCCTTTGGTGGTTTCGTTGGTTACTCTCGGGCTCGGGCCCGCCATGACCACCATTGTTATGTTCGAACTCTCTATTTGCTTGATTGTTGTAAGCTCGAGCTTCTTCACGATTCCTAAATCGTTGAGGAGGTTGTTGGTATGTAGGGTTCTCTTGCATCATGATTTGATGATCGCCCCTTGGTGTTAGTAGAGTTTTAGTGGTGTTGAAATATATCAACGGGTTCTTGGCTTGGTATTATCGAAATTCGATTCGATTGAGAGAATCAAGGTGTTTCAAGCTTGGAAAAATAAAGGGAAAATGAAAATAAAGCAAATAAAATAGCTAACTATCCTAGGAATTGAAATTGCAAGTGGGTAGAATGCCTCGTCGTATGCCTCAAATAGAAAATGCAAAGCAATAATGAAAACAAGCAAGAAAATGCAATGTTTCACCAAGTACAAGCATGCAAGCACAAGGTACTACTATGCATAAAACCCTAAATAATGCAAATTAGCAAAAATTGAAAGCATGGATATAAAGAGCAAGAAAAGTTGACATGAAAGTTTAAAACTTTAAGGAATATAACAAGCAACAAAGAGTAGATCTAAGATTTAATCTAAAACTATGCATGAAAATAAAATTGCAAATAAAGCACAAGAACAACTCAAAATTAAGATGATCTAAGACTTGATCTATGATCTAGATGTGTCACTCATCTAGATTCCATATCCAATTCTTAAGATCTAACTTGAATTCAAGGTGCTAAGGCAAAAAGCATAAAATGATGAACAAAGCATGGAACTGAAGAACAAAGCATGGAAATAAAGCATACAACATGTAATTAAAGGAAACTTACTTGAATTAAGAAATGAAACAAAGCTTGAATGAAATTGCATCAAAAGTAACAATCCAAATGAGTATTTGGATTCTTCTTAGGCTTACAAACCCAAGGCCAAGCATGAAAGTAAATCTAAATCTATAAAAGAAATTACATCAAAACTTGAAATTGAATCTAAAAACTAAGAGAGAGAAATTAGATCTTAAAAAATAGAGAGAGGATTTTTTTAATCCCCAAACCCATGCTTGGGTTGGGAGAAAAATGAGAGGTGTCATACAAAAATGGGAGTTGTGTCCTATTTATACTAATTTTTATTGGGTTTAAATGGGTCAATTTGGGCTTTTTAGGCTTAATTTCATGAATTTGACCAAAATTGACCAGTTTTGACCAAGATGGCTCAAGGTGGCTCGGTCTGGGCGAGCCTGGGTGTGATGGGGCTAGCTGGGGCGTGGCTGGAGGCATGGGCACGATTCTGGGAGAGCTTGGGCTGCGTTTTGGGCGAGAATTCGGGCGCCACTCTGGGTTAAGCTGGGCGCAAATCTGGGCTAAGTTGGGTGCCACTCTGGGCATGCCTGGGCTGGAATCTGGGCTCCGAAATGCTGCCTAGAAATCTGCCTAGGGGTGCTTCTCCTCAGGCGTGAAAATGGGCAAGCCTGGGCAAAGCTAGGCCACCATTCCATAATGTTTGCTCCCTTTTAAGCTTGCTCTTGGCACCAACTTGGGCATACAAATAGGAAAGGATGGGCTTGAATTTTAGTTTCCATACCTTAGCTTGATTTTAAAATCATTAAGCCACCTATTAAAAGAGAATTTTAATTATTAAAACCCAAGAATTAGACCAAACCTCAAAGTAATTGAACCAATTACCACATTAAAATATAAAATTAACAAGTCAAGTGAAAAACAACAAAATAAGAAAAACCACATAAAAACTTAATAAAATCCTATTAAAAACTACTAAAATCAACATAAAACTCTAACTAAAAATACTAGTAAAAACACAACAATTACATGCAAAACAACTACCCCACACTTATCGGTTTGTTCGTCCTCGAACAACGAAAAGAATCGAGAGTGTACATGCAATGAACATTATGTAAGAAGAGAAATCCTTGTGCTTATACTTATTAATATGATGGGATTGTCAACATAGACTCGCTATCGTCAAGCATTGCTCGTATTACTCTTTCTCAAATGCAAGCCAAATCGATGACTTCCTCACAAATGGGAATTTGAGGGTATTCGCTCAATTCGCTCAAGTGTATATAGGACGTGTATACGCTCGAATCGAACAATGCATGCACTCGTCAAGATTTCACAAATTGGACGCTCAAAATTGCTCATGGTACATGACTATATAGGAATCGAAAGAGGTCTTTATTATGGGTTGTAATGTTGGCACTTTTGTAAGGTATGGAATATTTGGATAGAGTGGCTAACACACGATCAAATGTGATCAATAACACACAAAAATCCTATCTTCTAAAACCCGAAGCTTATGATCGCTTCACCTTTCCCAATTCACCAAACTCTCATTCGAAACCCTTTCGTATACTCACACTCTTTCCGGATTTTTATTTCACAATACTTAGAAGCTTTTTGAATTTGCTTCTTTTCACTAATTTTAGCCTTTAAACTAGGCTTTTCACTTGAACGCACGCTTTATAACTTTTCGTGATTTGTGTTGGAGTTTTATTCTCTCATTTTTTTTCTTTTTTTTTTGTATAAGCAACTCAAAACCCGAAGCCCGCAATCGATTTCCCTCACATTTCTCATCAACTAACAACACACCCTCTCACCTCACAATTTGCAAAGATACAAGAGCTAAAATCGAGCTCGGCTAACAAGAAACGGGATAAAGGCTCAAGGAGGCTCGTTTGGGATTTTCAAGTAGCTTACATATATGAATATGGCCGGAACAAGGGTGATATATGTGCCTCGAGGTCATTTTCGAATTCAATCATGTACGAGCAAAATCAAACCTCCTCAATGCAATTTCCGTAAAAATGCAAGCAAGTCGATAAATCACACAAGGCTACTCACTAGTTGGCACCGAATTTGGGAGCGAAATCAAAAGAGCTTTTAGAGCATTGCAATCTTGTCACGAGAAAATGTTGATTATATATATATATATATATATAGGCGGTTTTTGGACGAAGCACAAAAATTTACTCCTTACACAAGAGGCCATAAACATGCAAAAACTCGACAAGTAAACTATTCAAACCTTCCAAGTATATGGAGTTGTTCAACAATGTAATAATGACAAAAAAAAAATGACACAAAAATCGACTCAACCATATAAATGCACAAATAGTAAGCGTCACTTCGCCAAGGCTCGAGTTAAGAATGACAAAACATGCTTGTAAACCCCGGACCCTAACCACCTACCCACCCCACACTTAAACCATGCAATGCCCTCATTGTATTTTAATGAAAATCAAGTAAAAGGAGGGTGAATAGAAACTTCCTTAACCGAGCGAGTTTGAGTCGAGCTCGGTAGAGTCCACCTAAGAATCAAGCAATCCAAGCAAAAATCGAGCGTGGCTAGTATCTCCCGGCTTCATGACCGCTACTCGCTTATCCAATCGCCCAATATTGAAGTCGGAAAACAAAACACTATACAAGAAAATCACACGAAATTAAAAACTCAATATGTACACGAATCACAACAAAATATTTGTTTAATTTTTCAAATTTTCAAATGTTTTTGGAATTTTGAATTTTTGAATGTTTTTAGATTTCTCAATAAAAGAAAGAAAGAAAGAAAGAAATGGAAAGAAGTTGGGTTGCCTCCCAAGAAGCGCTTGTTTTACGTCACTAGCTCGACGTACTCCCTTTTCGATCAAGTTGGGAATATCACGGGAGGGTCCACCAACATAATCTCCTCCTTGTCAGGAGGATCCACTCGTTGGAACATTCTTGGCGCATTGCATAGTTCAAATAAGGTCCGCCAAAAAGCAAACGTTCCACGTATCATATCGGCTCGATGGTCGGGTGGAATGTTGGTTTTGTAGTGGCCCGATGACTCATCTAGGAATTGAAAAGAATAGTGGCCGGTTAGTGATTCCATCGGGAAAATAGGAGTCGTCATGGATAGATCTTCGGTTGGAATTGTTGTTTTGAAGTGACCCGAGGACTCATCCCAAAAATAAAAGGAGTAATGGCCGGGTATCTTTTCTAACATGTGGTCGAGCAACGGGGAAGGGAAACGATCGTTCTTAGTAGCCATATTCAACTTTTCATTATCGACCAACATCCTCCATCCCGTTTTATCCCTCGGGGCCATCAACCTTCCTTTTTCGTCCTCGGTCATCTTTTCGTCGTCCACGGACTTCGTGAAATTTGGATTCAAATGCCTTTGAAATTCTCGAGGTAGTGTGACATCATCCTCCAAAACAAGTTTATGCAAGTAAGTCCAAGGGCTAGCTCCCTTTATCACTCCGGGTTTCCAACCAATATCCCACTTGAGAACTTTAAGAATATCAACCGACCTCTCCTCTTCACCTCGGTTCGAGCTAGCGAAGATGGTAATCGACTTGCACTCCTCCTCTTTCTCGAGATAATCATCAAGTCTTCCCATCTTATCCTCTATAATCTCCACCCCAAGAAAATCCTCAAGTTTCTCGATAGAAATGACTCTCAACCCATCATCAACAATCTCCACTCCAAGAAAATCTTCAAGCTTCTCAACGGAGTCGACTCCTATCTTCCATCAATGATCGCCACCTCCCCAACCGAAAATATGTCGTTGCCCTCAACGGCACACCGAGAATCATCTTCACATAAACCGGGGGCACATAGAGGCACAACGTACACATCGTCAAGAACAAGGGGCTCATCTTCACAACATCCCTCAATATCGATGTTCGGGCCAACCACGTCCTCATTAACCCAATTCTCAATATAAACCCGTTCGACCTTGGCCTTGACGAAGTCCATATATACCCATTCTTCACAAGACTCTTTTGAAGTAAAGCGCAAAGGATCAAGAGAGTTAAAATCATCCGAAAATGAAAACAAGTCCTCTTCCGACGGCGAGGCAACCAAATCAAATACCCCACACTTATCGGGGAACGTGACCAGAGGGATAGGTGAAGGCGGACTTGAGAATTGGCTTGTAATGGCCCGTGGATCCGGATAGGGAGGTGGAGTAGTAGAAATCACCGGGATATTCAGATGATAAGGGCCCACATGAGGAGTAACAACCGGATAATGAGACGGCGGTGGAGAAAAAGATGACATAGCATAATCGGGTTCCACATGAAGTCCATGATCCCCATACACGTTTTCCGAGGGATGCGTTGGCGAGGAGAGTTCCGGGCAATAGTCGGGAAGATGATCACTCATTCCACACCATGCACATCCCAAAAAAGGTCGGCTAACATCTCTCATAGTACGGATGGGGGGCCCACATGTGAAGTTGGAGCCCGGACCACCAAACAACTCATACTCTTCGAGATCTTGAGGGGATATGGGTATGTTCGTCCCAAAATAGAAATCCGGAGTAGAAGAACCTCGACACGGGTCAGAATTCCCAAAGCGACCATTATGCATATTCGGACCATGAACGGGAATGCCATTACCACCATACGGGGTGGGACTCGAATATCCACCCCCCATATTTCCACTTGGAGTCGTAGTCGGCATAGGATTGGAGTGAAAAACGGGAGGGGCTCCATATGGACCGGGCTTCGGGCGATGCATATTTGAATTATAATGAGTAGTATTATAGCCATACGGGCCAGAAGTCGGGCTATGCGTATTCGGAGAATATTGAGGAGCATCATAGCCATAGCCGGAAGTTGGGCTTTGCGTATTCGGAGAATATTGAGGAGCATCATAGCCATATGGGCCGGAAGTTGGGCTTTGCATGTTCGGAGAATAGTGAAGAGCATCATAGCCATACGGGGGGGAAGTCAGGGCTTGCACGTTTAGATAGGAACTTTGAGCACCATAACCCCCCAAGGAACCATTTATGCCCGAAAAACCATCAAACCCGACATGGTTTGCACCATGCCCTCCCATGCCGGGTCTCCCATAACCGTAGCCACCGTTGGCAACGTGGTTATCACCATGCCCTCCCACGTTGCCATACCCATTATACAATGTCTCATTTCCAGCATGGTTTGCACCATGCCCTCCCATGCCGGGAATGTACCCACCATGATTATAGTTATACGTGCCTTGCATACTCAAACAAAAAAAATGTCAAATAACAAAACAAGCCAAAAACACAAAGAAATTACAATCAAATCGAAAACCTTAACCAAGCCGAGTCGATTTTTGTGTCGTTGTATTATAGTGGTGAGTATTCCCGCCTGTCACGCGGGTGACCCGGGTTCGTCTCCAGGCAACGGCCCCATTTTGTTAGTAGAGTTTTAGTGGTGTTGAAATATATCAACGGGTTCTTGGCTTGGTATTATCGGAATTCGATTCGATTGAGAGAATCAAGGTGTTTCAAGCTTGGAAAAATAAAGGGAAAATGAAAATAAAGCAAATAAAATAGCTAAATATCCTAGGAATTTAAATTGCAAGTGGGTAGAATGCCTCGTCGTATGCCTCAAAAATAGAAAATACAATGCAATAATGAAAACAAGCAAGAAAATGCAATGTTTCACCAAGTACAAGCATGCAAGCACAAGGTACTACTATGCATAAAACCCTAAATAATGCAAATTAGCAAAAATTGAAAGCATGGATATAAAGAGCAAGAAAAGTTGACATGAAAGTTTAAAACTTTAAGGAATATAACAAGCAACAAAGAGTAGATCTAAGATTTAATCTAAAACTATGCATGAAAATAAAATTGCAAATAAAGCACAAGAACAACTCAAAATTAAGATGATCTAAGACTTGATCTATGATCTAGATGTGTCACTCATCTAGATTCCATATCCAATTCTTAAGATCTAACTTGAATTCAAGGTGCTAAGGCAAAAAGCATAAAATGATGAACAAAGCATGGAACTGAAGAACAAAGCATGGAAATAAAGCATACAACATGTAATTAAAGGAAACTTACTTGAATTAAGAAATGAAACAAAGCTTGAATGAAATTGCATCAAAAGTAACAATCCAAATGAGTATTTGGATTCTTCTTAGGCTTACAAACCCAAGGCCAAGCATGAAAGTAAATCTAAATCTATAAAAGAAATTACATCAAAGCTTGAAATTGAATCTAGAACCTAAGAGAGAGAAATTAGATCTTAAAAACTAGAAAGAGGATTTTTTTAATCCCCAAACCCATGCTTGGGTTGGGAGAAAAATGAGAGGTGTCTTACAAAAATGAGAGTTGTGTCCTATTTATACTAATTTTTATTGGGTTTAAATGGGTCAATTTGGGCTTTTTAGGCTTAATTTCATGAATTTGACAAAAATTGACCAGTTTTGACCAAGATGGCTCAAGGTGGCTCGGTCTTGGCTCAAGGTGGTTCGGTCTGGGCGAGCCTGGGTGTGATGGGGCTGGCTGGGGCGTGGCCGGAGGCATGGGCACGATTCTGGGAGAGCTTGGGCTGCGTTTTGGGCGAGAATTCGGGCGCCACTCTGGGCTAAGCTGGGCGCCACTCTGGGAATGCTTGGGCTGGAATTTGGGTGCGAAACTGGGCTCCGAAATGCTGCCTAGAAATCTGCCTAGGGGTGCTTCTCCTCAGGCGTGAAAATGGGCAAGCCTGGGCAAGGCTAGGCCACCATTCCAGAATGTTTGCTCCCTTTTAAACTTGCTCTTGGCACCAACTTGGGCATACAAATAGGCAAGATTGGGCTTGAATTTTGGTCTCCATGCCTTAGCTTGATTTTAAAATCATTAAGCCACCTATTAAAAGAGAATTTTAATTATTAAACCCAAGAATTAGACCAAACCTCAAAGTAATTGAACCAATTACCCCATTAAAATATAAAACTAACACGTCAAGTGAAAAATAAAAAAACAAGAAAAACCACATAAAAACTTAATAAAATCCTATTAGAAACTACTAAAATCAACATAAAACTCTAACTAAAAATACTAGGAAAAACACAACAATTACATGCAAAACAATTGGTTGTTGCTCCCCGTTGTTAACTTGGTTTGGCTCTCTTGGTTCCTCGTCATGGAGAAGAGGTGGATTTATTGGCTCTTCATCTTCGTTATTATCCATTTGCTCTTGTACGTGCACATCGTCAATGGGTGGCACTCCATATGGATAATCGCGAGGAGGGGTTTGGGTGTTTCGTCCCCTCCCTCGTCCTCCATTCACTCCTCCTCGTCCTCCGAGAGGTGGATTCTCTGCCATGTTGGTTGAACTTTCTTCCAAAAGATTCCCTTCGGTCGAAGGAAATAGTTGTCATGGTCTCGACACGCGTTCGATGATATTGATGAATGGGGTCAACTCTCCTCTAAGTCTTCGTCGACCTTGCATCAACAACAAATAACCACTACATCGAGTGGTAAACAATAAACATTATACAATTTACGACTCATAAGCAATAACACAAATAAACATCTTTAACACCTTTACCATTCCCCGACAACGACGCCAAATTTTGAGCCGAATTTTTGTGTTCCTTTCAAATTAATTACCGGTTAAGCAATGCGCGTCTACGTTTGAAAAGGGTTTAAGTTCGCCCGCAAGAGAACGGGGGCACTTGTAGACTTGGCAAGTTAACTCGGGTCGATCTCTCGAGGAATGGGAATCGGAATTAATGATTTTCATTATACTAATGTCACAATTCTATCTAAAAACACGCGAACACGAAGGGGTTTTTGAAAAGATTTCAATTCCAATATTTAAAAACAAATGCGAACGCTTCTTGTCTTGAGGGTGTCAACCTCTCGACAAAGGATTAAATCAGCAAAGATTCATAATTCCAATAAAACTACTGAATAAAGATATTCAAAAAACAATGCAAGAAACTAATGTTCACAAACTATCAATAGATTACCCAAAAACAATCATCCATTCAATCGTCAATAATCTAAATATAATAGCGTCAACTCCAAAAACACTAAGTTATTATCTCAACTCACCAAAGCCTTAACATATATTTATCAAAACATTAACTAACCAAACCATCAATTGTTCATGTTCAATATCAAACCAAACTACTATAAGAATGATTAAGAATATGAGTTCAGAAATTACGAGTCGTCGAACTACGTTCAACGAGGGATTATGAACGAAAACACTCCGAATGAAATGCGTAGAATCCTCGGGCTTGTCATGAACCCAGAATCTTCGCGTCGAAAGTCGGCTTGCTGTAAATCACGGGTCGAAACGGTGTCGTACGATTTATGCTAGAGGTATGAGAGATTTGTCGAATCTCTTAACCTTTGGATGTATTTGTGGTTCTCTAACCTATTTTTCAGCCTCTCCAGCCGAATGTCCTCAACCCTAGATGCCTCTGCAGTTTCAAACACATTTTCAGCCGTTTCGTAACTAAAAATATCCAGAAATCTGCGTTCGTAATGCTCTTGTCCGATCGGACGAAAGCTGCTGTCCCTGGGTCCGCTCGGTGCGCCAGCTCTCCCGGTCGGTGTGCATTTCAACAGTTGCACCGATCGGATACATGAGCTGTCCGATCGGTGTATGTCCTTTTGAGCTACTTGTGAGTGTCTCTCCTTAAATCTTCATGCTTTGAATCCACCGGACACTCTAGCTGTATGAGAAAATCACAGAATTATTCTCGTTTGGACCAATTATTGATCAATAAGTCAAAAAATTAAGTAAAGAGACGAAAAATGCAAAACGATGCAATTCAACTCATTCTTAACCCGAAAAAGAGAATAAAAAGACTAAAATAGACTCAATTATGTACAGATTCGTAACAAAAAAGTACAAATCACCGGTCTATCAACCTCCCTCCCTCCCTCCGTTCTCCGCACTATATTTCCGACCAACCAGCGCTTTTTTCGTCTCCGTCTCTCCAAACTCCTCTCGCTATCCACTTTTTATTCGGAACCCTGCCAGCGGCGGCTTTGGCTTTCCCCCCGTCACCGTAGACCTTTCTGGCATCTTTTGCCGGTGTTTCGTCCGCTTCCACCACGTCTGCGATGCCTCTGCTTACGGCAATTACGTCGGCCATGAATAGGACCATGCTTCCTTCTTTAGCTGATTCCTCGACGGCGCCGCACATGGCCACCAGGCCTTTTTTTCCGGCGACCTTTCCTTCTAAGGTTTTTCCCCATCCACTTTTCCTTTAGACCCTACGTTGCATGGCTTTTTGTGTTAATTCTGCAAACCCTGGTTTTTTTGCTGCACCGACAATGACGCCACACTTGGTCAACCCTGATCCACTTTACACGCGCCCACTTGCCGAGTCCAGTTGTGGCCCACCTCTTTTTGCGTCCAATTCCTCTTTTCCCAACAGCGTCAGCACTTGCAAGCTGGGCCCGGATGATTCTGCGGCCCCTTGCTTGAACAGCATGTGCTTAAGCGCCCACCCCATCACCCTCCCTCACATTGGGCCTCCCCATTCAGCCCACACACGCAATTCTCATTCTTTCTCAGCCCATACCTTGGCTGATTCGCTTGTTCCTTGGCCCACAACCACCTAACATCTTCCCCCCATGACCCAGATGGCCCACTCTGCAGCTCCGACCCAACACCCTGTTTTCGCCTAACATGATCCCAGGCCCAAGCCCAATACCTCCCCTACGACGTCCTTGACAGTGGGTGCCCTTCCGATCAAAAAAGGGGACTATTTCTCAGTCACTATTGACGAATCCCACTATCAAAGTCGCATTTCGAAACTACGGGACTCACTCATAGGCCGTTTTTTTCAACTCAAAGGTTCAAAACCCCTCTCGCTCGAAGATTGCAAAGCCTCCTTGACTACTACTTGGGAAACCACTGCTTCGTGGAGTTTTGTTCCGCTTGGGAAAGGTTTTTACAGCATCTCGTTCTCCTCGGCCAACAATAGGGCGCGTGTGTTCTCCAGATCCACTTGGATGTTTGGCTCAAGCTCTATTCGACTCTTCCATTAGACCCCGAACTCCAACCCCTACAAGGTCCCTTCGGCCTTGCCGTAGGTTTGGGTTCGCACCTACGAATTACCTATTGAATACTGGGATCAGTCTTTCATCTTTAATATCGCTAGAGTCATTGGCACTCCTTTACAAATTGATGAGCGATCTATTAATGGCTCGGTGGGACATTTTGTTCGTGTTTTGGTTGAGATCAATCTTGAGAATACCCTGCACGAGAGGTTATGATCGAGCGTGAAGGATACTGCGGGTATATCTCTATTAGTTATGAGAACCTGCTAGATTTTTGCTCGTTTTGCAAAATGGTTGGGCACCTGGTTGGTTCTTTTCCCTTCTACAAATCCCGTGATGCTCAGAATATTAACGGGGATGATTGGCGTACGATTAACACCAGACGCCGTCGCCGTTCGGATCCTAGGGAGGTTAAGGTTCATACCTATGGATCCTCGCCCAACTCCCGACCCCACTCAGCCACCCTTGATGACTTCTAACCACTAAAAAAATAGCGATTTTTCGAGGGACAATCCGAGGGAATTAACCTCCCTTGGAAACTTTCGAGGGAAAACCGAGGGACAGTTAATTCCCTCGGTTTTTTCCGAGGGAATATCAATCCCTCGGAATTTCCTTCGGAAATACGGACGCCAAAATATGCTGCTATAATTTCCGAAAGACAAACCGAAGGATGACCGACGAAATTATTTCCGAGGGAAGACGTCCCTCGAAAAACCGAGGGATCTTCCCTTCCCTAGGTTTGAAACTGAGGGAAATATCATTCCCTCGATTTTATTTTTTTATTTTTTAAAAAATTAATTAAATTTTCGAAGGAATTCAATTTCCCTCGGAATCATTCCGAGTGAAATGGAATTCCCTCGGAAATTTAATTAATATTTTTAAAAAAAATCCGAAAAAATAAAAAAAGATCGAAAAAAAATAGAAAAAAATAATTAAAAAATAGGATTTATTTCCGGGACGCCGAGGCGCACCCCTCCCCGCCCCGGTCGTAATTTTTTGGGTTTTGTTTCGATTTTTTACTATTTTTTTCTATTTTTTCGGGGTTTTCTTTCCATTTTTCATCTAAAATAGAAAAAAATAGAAAAATCGTAAAAACGAAACCGATCCTATCATTTTAGGCACGTGGGGTGGTTTTGACCCCAAATTCGATCGAAAAATACCAACGATCACGTGCGTGTCCACACGTGTCGTGGGATTCGACCAACAACATTCAATTAAGTATCGTTTTAGTTAAAAAAATTATTTTAATTTCCACAAGTTCCTCTTATATATCATCCATTTCAACTAATGCTTGGAAGGTTGAGTGGGATAAGCCCGAGAACAAGGGCCAAATCCGAGCAGTG
>BMAC01000081.1:102048-141033 GCA_014905375.1 Phtheirospermum japonicum
TAGTACTTGATGAAACAATGCTTGTTTTTGCTTGTTTTTGTTAATTGCTTGCATTTTCAATTAAGGCATACGACCGAGGCATCCGACCAACTTGTTATTTCAATTTCTAGTATAGTTTGCTATTTTTAATTGCATTATTTTCGGTTTTCTTTCATCTCTTGAGCTTGAAACACGTTGAAACTTGCAAATGAATTGACGTCCGATAACACCAAGCCATGAACTCATTGATTTATTTCAACACCACAAGGAATACAACTTCAAAATGGCGCCGTTGCGATACGGCTTGGTTAAGGCCTTCAATTTAATTGTTGTTTCTTTGTGTTTTTAGCTTTTCTTTTGACGTTTTCTTTGAGTGTATGCAAGGTCGTCGTTCGCTTAGACACGATTTATTTCCTTACACTTCTAACCCCGAACGTTTAAGGCATCTTCGACATTCTTCTCTTCTTGATTCTATTATGACGGACAATCTTCCTTACACGGGCCCGTTTCTCGACCCTCACAGGAAATCACCCCGGGTTGATCCTCAAGCTTCTACCTCGACCGAGCCCGAAGTTCATGAGGAGCCCATTCCGAGTTCCATGACCGGGCCTTCCATTCCCATTCACCCGCCGCCTCACGAGCAATCGCTTGGATTTCAAGGGAGTGGTTTTACCACTTATGAGCAMGCCRMGGGCCCACACCAAGGTAYTGCTTCTTACCCTCACTCTTCTATTGGTGGCTTTGTTCCCAACGTGGGAGGGCATGGTGCAAACCATGTTGGGAATGGTGGTGGTTTGGTTGGAAAKGGGCACRTGGGAGGGCWTGGTGCGAACCGCGTTGCCCCCGGTTCTCATGGTGTTCGTCAACCCGACATGGGAGGGCATGGTGCAAACCATGTCGGGTCTAATGTGCTCTTGGATGATAATGATCCCTTCAATAACTTTGGAGGACCGGATCTCGTTCCTTATGGTTATGGTGCTCATCGCCGTTCTCTGAATGTGCCCAATCCGAACCCCGGCCCGTATAGTTCTCCACCCGTGCATGCTTTCAATCCGACACCGAATGCGGATCCGAATGGTTATGGTGGTGGTCCCGGTTATGGTGATGATCATGGAATGCAAGAGGCCGAGCTTGATGAGTATGATTTGTTTGGTGGTTACGATCCGAGTGCTCCACTTACTCCGCCCGTTCAAACTATGAGGGAGGTGAGCCAAGCTTTCGTGGGGGCCCATGTTTCATCTTGTATATATCTTCCCCCCGCGGTGATGGCTATTGACATCCGATCGCTCGACTTTGACCGCCTTCCTATTTTTCACGGATTTGCCAAGGAGGACCCCCTCCAATTCATCAAGCAATACTTATGGCATGTCTCGAGTTTTCACCGTCCGAATATGATGAGTTTGGAGCATCTTCAACTCCGTTGTTTCGCATATGCTCTCCAAGATAAGGATCTATCGTGGTTCATGGGTCTTCTTCCTAACATGATTTGCACATGGGACGAGCTCGAAAAGGTCTTTTTCAAATACTACTATTCCATGGAGAAAACAAATGACATGAGGGTAAAGATTATGTCATTCAAGCAAATGAAGAATGAGCCGTTTCACTCCGCTTGGTCTCGGTTCAACGATCTTCTTCTTAGTTGTCCGCATCATCGTATACCCAAGGAGCTTCTAATTCAAACCTTCTATGAGGCATTGGACCCCCAATTTCAATACATGGTGGATACGACGGCGGGGGGAAACATGACGATCCATTCTCCACACGCGCTTCTTAATGTTTTCATCTCTTTGTCCGAGAATTCTCAACAAAAGTCCTCCCGTGCTTCGTACTCAAATGCTAATGAGGTCAACAAGGTAAATGAGCCTTTCTCCCCGAGAGAGCTCGAGATGAAAAAGGAGATGGATGCTATGAGAGTCCAAATGGCCAAGTTGTCATCCCCGAGCATGGACCCGCCTTGTTTGTCTTGTGGTGTGGTTGGGCATGAAATGCTTTATTGTCCGTCGAACCCTTACCATTACATGCCGGTGCCTCCTCACTCGGAAGATGTTTGTGGGATCCAAGGTTATCAACCGAGTCACGGTGTTCCTCGGCCACCCTTCCCTCGGCCATCTAGTCAAAATCCCCCGTATCATCCGAACAACCGTGCACATCCGGGCTTATGGTACTCGAACCCTCCAATGGGCTCTTCTCGACCACCTCCACCGACGAATCCTTCACCACCGGCCACCGACTCGGCTCTTAATGCGCTAGTCCAACAAATGCAATCCCTCAACGCTTCGGTTTCCACCTTGAGTGCCACGGTGTCCGCCATGGATACACGCTTGAGTGCCTCGATTTCCGCCTTCGATACACGTTTGAATGCAATAATACGAAACTTGGGCAATTGGCTACCGAGATAAATATGATCAAACAAGCCAATGAAAAGGGAAAGCTCCCAAGCCAACCTTCCCATGCCCATGCCCATGCAATTACATCTCTTCTAAGTGGCCACATTATCGATAAAAAGGTGGCTCCCCCTTCCAAAAATGAGAACGTTGATCCTCCGGTCCTTGTCGTCTCTCCCGATTCCACCCCCGCGGGTTCCGCACCATCGAAAGAAGGCCCCGATGGTTTGCAAAAATCTTCGAACGCTTATAAGCCTCCGTTTCCCAAGGCTTCCCCGCCTTACCCATCACGGCTCTAAAACACCAAGAAGGACGATCAATTCCAACGGCTCTACAACACCTTGGCAAATGTGAACATCACTCTTCCCTTGTTGGATGCCATTCGAGATATACCCGCCTACTCAAAATTTTTCAAAGAACTTTCCTCCAAAAAGCTCCTCCATACTCCGAATGAGACGATAGTCCTATCTAAAGAGGCGAGTGTGGTGTGTGATCCTTCGGTTTTGGCCCTCAAGAAGATCGACCCCGGCTCCTTTTSTATTGATATCAYGCTCGGRAATGGAAAAGTCACRAYCGGTATGCTCGATTCYGGGGCGGGGATAAACTTGATGCCTTCCTCRATTTTTGAACAWTTAGAGCTAGYGCCYCTACAAGAAACACGAATTTGCTTACAATTGGCCGATCGTTCGATTCGATATCCGAAAGGCATTGTCAAGGACGTGCTTGTCGAAGTTGGAGGGCTTGTGGTCCCGGTGGATTTTGTTGTTCTTGATGTGGGAACGGTTTCGAATGATGGGGCCGAGCATACGATTCTCCTTGGACGTCCCTTCATGGCGACTACTCAATGCCTCATTGATGCTGGAAAGAAGAACCTCACCTTATCCGTTGCGGGTGAGTCGGTTACATTTTGATGTCCAACTTGTCGTCGATTTCTTCAAGCATCTATCATGCGGATTGTCTTCTTGTCGATGAGATTGATGATGTGGTTGAGCACGTTTTCTTGGCGGGCGAGTTTGTGGATGGTTATAGGGGTGATGTTGAGGATATCGACCCTTTCGAGCTTGGAAATGACCCTTGTATTGAGACGACCCTTTTTGAGAGTGCCACCGTTTGTGTCGTTGAGGGCAATGACACGCTTTTGAAGGGGGAGGTAGGGCATATTGTTGAGAGATAAGTCATCGAGCCGATTGAAAATTTTGACGAATACCTTGAGGGAATGACCGATTTGTTCGAGCTATCCACCGATGAGGGTGAGAAGAGGCACAAGACCGAGCTAAAGCCTCTCCCATCTCACCTCAAGTATGTCTTTCTTGAAGAAGAGGAGAGTAAGCCGGTGATTATTTTTGCCAATCTAAACGAAGAGGAGGAGTCAAGGTTGATAAATGTGCTAAAGGCTCACAAAGGTTCCATTGGATGGAGCCTCGGTGACATAAAGGGAATTAGCCCTTCGACGTGCATGCATCGAATCGTTTTGGAGGACGATGCCAAGCCCTCTCAAGAATTCCAAAGGTGATTGAACCCAAACCTTAAAGAGATTGTGAAGGATGAGATACTCAAATTATTGAAGGAGGGCTTGATCTTTGCTATAACCGAGAGTGAGTGGGTGAGTCCCGTGTATATGGTCCCTAAAAAGAGCGGCATTACCGTGATTGAAAGTGATAAGGGCGAGTAGCTAGCTACACGGGCGACGACGGGGTGGAGGATGTGCATCGATTTTAGAAAGTTGAATGCGGCTACGAAGAAGGATCACTTTCCCCTACCATTCATCGATCAAATGCTTGACAAGCTTGCCGGCCACCACTCTTATTGCTTTGTGGACGGATTATCGGGCTATTACCAAATCGCCATCTCCCCCGAGGACCAAGCTAAAACAACGTTCACTTGCCCGTTTGGGACTTTTGCTTTCCGAYGGATGCCATTTGGGCTATGTAATGCCCTGGGGACGTTCCAACGATGTATGCTTTCCATATTTTCCGACATGATCGACAAATATCTTGAAGTCTTCATGGATGACTTTTCCATATATGGGGACTCGTTCGAAGAATGCTTGAGAAACCTTGAGGAAGTGTTAGGCCGATGTGAAGAGACGAGCTTAACTCTAAGTTGGGAGAAGAGCCACTTCATGGTTCGAAGCGGCATTGTGCTCGGGCACGTGATTTCGGAGAAGGGGATTGAGGTGGACAAAGCCAAAGTGGAAGTGATCGAAAAGTTACCTCCTCCCCTTAATGTGAAAGATGTAAGGAGTTTCCTCGGTCACGCCGGTTTTTATCGAAGGTTTATCAAGGATTTCTCAAAAATTGCCCGCCCCTTGTGTTGGTTGTTGAGTAATGAAATCTCTTTCGAATTTGACGAAGTTTGTAAGGATGCGTTTTTGGCAATTAAGAAGAGMCTCGTGTCCGCCCCCATTGTCGTAGCTCCCGATTGGAACTTGCCTTTCGAGATTATGTGCGACGCATCGAGTGAAGCGGTGGGGGCCGTGCTTGGCCAACGAGTTGACAAGCTATTGAGAGTGGTGTATTATGCAAGCTTGATGCTCAACGATGCACAAAAGAACTACACGACGATCGAGAGAGAACTATTGGCCGTGATCTTTGCTTTAGAGAAGTTTCGAGCTTACATTGTTGGATCACGAGTTGTGGTGCATAGCGATCATGCCGCATTGCGATATTTGTTCTCTAAGCCCCAAGCAAAACCCTGTCTCATTCGTTGGATCCTATTGCTTCAAGAATTCGATATTGAGATCAAGGATCGGAAGGGGTGTGAGAATGCGGTAGCCGATCATCTTTCGAGGTTGGTCACGGAGGGAGGAGAAGGGGTAGCAATTGGAGAAGACTTGCCACACGAGAACTTGATGAAAGTAAGCCAAGCGCCTTGGTATGCCGACTACGCGAATTATTTAGCAAATGCGGAACTCCGGCCAGATATGAATTGGCAAGAGAAGAAACGCTTCCTAGCTAAGTGTCAAAGCTTTTATTGGGATGACCCCTTCATGTACAAGGTGGGGAAGGATGGAATGATTAGGAGATGTGTGCCGGAGAATAAGATAAAAGCTCTACTAACTTTTTGTCACGACCATGAAGCCGGAGGGCACTTTGGGGGAAGGAAAACGACACTTAAAATCTTGAGTTCGGGTTTCTATTGGCCGTCTCTCCATTATGATGCTCAAGTTCACGTTCAAACTTGGGATAAATGTCAACGAACGGGGAGCATCTCGAAGAGGAACGAAATGCCCTTGGTGGGAAATTTGGTGGTTGAAATCTTCGAGGTTTGGGGAGTAGACTTCATGGGCCTGTTTCCGAAGTCGATTGATGGTTTTGAGTACATCCTTGTGGGGGTTGATTACGTTTCTAAATGGGTCGAGGCCATCCCCACAAGAAAGAATAACGCCGAGGTTGTCGTCAAGTTCGTGAAAGAGAACATTTGTGCTCGCTTTGGCTTCCCGAGAGTTATAATAAGTGATGGTGGTAGCCACTTTTGCAACAAGCTTTTTGAAAAACTTATGAGGACTTACGGGATCAAGCACAAGGTTGCTATGCCATATCACCCCCAAACTTCGGGGCAAGTAGAGACGAGCAACAAACAAGTGAAGAGTGTGCTAGAGAAGACGGTGCAACCTAGTCGAAGGGATTGGTCGCGAAAGTTGAATGATGCGTTGTGGGCCCTTCGGACGGCCTATAAGACGGTTCTTGGCACGAGACCCTATACTTTGGCCTTTGGTAAGACTTGTCACTTACCCGTTGAATTAGAACACAAGGCGTTTTGGGCAATGAGAGCCTTGAATATGGATTTGAGGAAGGCCGGTCTCGAGAGAATGATACAAGTGGAGGAGTTGGAGGAGCTTCGAGAAAGTCAATATCACAATGCTCGGATTAATAAAGAGAGGACCAAGCGAATCCACGATGAGAGGTTGGTTCGGAAGGAGCTTTAGGTTGGGATGTCCGTCTTGCTATTCAATTCGCGTTTGGCTCTTCACCCCGGCAAGTTGAAATCCAAGTGGACGGGGCCGTATACCATTGAAGATGTCAACCCAAGTGGGGCGGTGACCTTGACCGAACCTAAGACTCAAGAAAGATTTCAAGTCAACGGCCATCGAGTCAAGCCCTACCGAAATGGTTTCCTTTTACCTCCCGTCGAGGACGCGATAGCATTGATTGATCCTCCCGCCTCGACTCCTCCATAATATGAAAGGGAGTTCGTCAAGCTAGTGACGTAAAACAAGCGCTTCTTGGGAGGCAACCCATGTTCTTTCCATTTCTTTCTTTCTCTATTTCTTTTATTGAAAAATCCAAAAACATTCAAAAATTCAAAAATCCAAAAAAACCTTTGAAAAATTGAAAAAAAAAATATATTTAGTTGAGTTCATGTACATATTTCCTTGTGTTTTTGATTTTGAGTGATTTTCTTTTCTAGGTTTTGTTTTTCGACTCCAACCATTGGGCGATTTGATAAGATTGATAGCGATCGTGGAGCCGGGAGAAGCTAGCCATGCTCGTTTTTGCTTGGATTGCTTAGATGCCTAGGTGGACCCCACCGAGCTCGACCTAAACTCGCTCGGTTGAGGAAGTTTCTATTCACCCTCCTTTTACTTGATTTTCATTAAAATGCAATGAGGGCATTGCATGGTTTAAGTGTGGGGTGGGTAGGTGGTTAGGGTCCGGTTTATATCAAGCATGATTTGTTGTTCTCAACTCGAGCCTTGGCGAAGTGACGCATTCTTGGCGAAGCGACGCTTACTACTTGCGCTTTTATATGGTCGAGTCGATTTTTGTGTCTTTTGTGTCTCGATTACATGTTTGAACAACTCCACGTGCTTGGAAGTTTGAATAGTTTACTTGTCGAGTTTTTGCATGTTTATGGCCTCTTGTGTGAGGGGTTAAATTTTTTTGTGCTTCGTCCAAACCCGCCTATATATATATAATCAACATTTTCTCGTGAAAAGATTGCAAAGCTCTAAAAGCTCTTTTGACTTCGCTCCCAAATTCGGTGCAAACTAGTGAGTAGCCTTGTGTGATTTATCGGCTTGCTTGCATTTTTATGGAAATTGCATTGAGGAGGTTTGACTTTGCTCGTACATGATTGAATTTGAAAATGACCTCGAGGCACATATATCACCCTTGTTCCGGCCATATTCATATATTTAAGCCACTTTAAAATCCCAAATGAGCCCCCTTGAGCCTCTATCCCGTTTCTTGTTAGCCGAGCTCGATTTTAGCTCTTATATCTTCATGTTAGTGAGGCAAGAGAGTGTGTTATTAGCTAATGAGAGATGTGTGGGAAATAAAGTGTGGGGTTTGGGTTTTGAGTTGCTTATACAAAAAAAAAAAAAAGAAAAGAAAAGAGAATAATACTCCAACACAAATCACGAAAAGTGATAAAGCGTGCGTTCAAGAGTATAAAGCCTAGTTCAAAGGCTAAGTTGAGTGAAAAGAAGCAAACTCAAAATGCTTCTAAGTGTTGTGAAAATAAAAGTCGGGAAAGTGTGTGAATAGATGAAAGGGGTTTCGAATGAAAGTTTGGCGAATTGGGAAAGGTGAAGCGATTATAAGCTTCGGGTTTTAGATTTTAGGATTTTGTGTGTTATTGATCACGTTTGATCGTGTGTTAGCCACTATATCCAAATGTTCCATACCTTACCAAAGAGCCAACATTACAACCCATAATAAAGACCTCTTTCGATTCTTACTTGGTCATGTACTTGAGCAATTTCGAGCGTTTGATTTGTTAAATCTTGACAAGGTGCATGTATTGACCGACTTGAGCATAAACACGTCCTATATACACTTGAGCGAATTGAGCGAACACCCTCCAAAACTCCCTTTGAGAGGAAGTCATCGATTTGGCTTGCTTTTGATAAAGGGTAATACGAGCAATGCATGAAAATAGCGAGTCTATGTTGGTACTATCACCATAATAATAAGGACAAACAYAAGGATTTTTCTCTTTATATGAAGTGTTCATTGCATGTACACTCTCGATTATTTTCGTTGTTCGAGGACGAACAAACCGATAAGTGTGGGGTAGTTGTTTTGCATGTAATTGTGGCATTTTATCTTGTGTTTCTAGTTAGAGTTTAGCGTTATTTGTAGTAGTTTGAGTCTTATTTTGTTAAGGTTTTAGATTATTCTATCATTTTTAAGTTTGAGATTGATTGGTGTGTTGTAATGATAAATCATGAGRTTTTTGAGTCCAAATTCTTATGTTGTAGGTGGCCAAGGGAGTTAGAGTTGCTCTGAGTCGTATTGGGAGGTGTCCAAGATCGAGTCGAGACCTTAAAGTCCAAAATCCGTGCCGAAACGAAGAAACCGTGCCGGAAGAAGCTGAGATCGACTGAAAAGCTACCGATCGACTGCCTGATCGACTGGTAGTCGATCGACTGCCCTTCCAAGAATCGACTGAAATGCTGAAAACCGACTCAATTCCAGGGACTTCCTCTCCTTTTCAAGAAGCAATCGATCGACTGCTTGCTGCCTAATCGACTGGTAGTCGATCGACCGCCCCTCCCGGATCGACTGAACTGCTCAAGGATCGACCAAATTCCAGAGATTTCCTAAAAATCGATACTTCTCCAAGAACCAGTCGATCGACTGGCCACTAGTAGTCGATCGACTTGAAGACCGGGAATCAGCGCGAATTTATGATTTTGCCCCTACTAATAGCTATTTAAACCCCATTTTTAACACCAGAAAAACACACACTCATTCCCCCACTCTTGTATGAGCTTTGGGATTAATTTTTCATTTTCTAGATCTACTTTCTCTCTCTTAGGTTTTGGATATAATTTTCAAGCAATTTCCTTGGGTTTGTAAGCTCAAGAAGAATCCAAATACTCATTTGGATTAGCACTTTCATTTGTAATTCAAGCTTGGGATTCTCCATTTAATTTTAGTAAGCTTTCCTTTAATTTCAAGCTTTGTTCTTCATCTTCATGCATGTTCTTCAATTATGCTTTTTGCCTTAGCTACTTGATTCCATGATGAAACTTTTGATTTGGCTATGAATTATAGATGAGTGACACATCTAGATCGTAGATCGGGCCTTGGTTCATCATGACTTTGAGTTTTACTTATGCTTTATTTTGAATTAAATTTCCATGCATAGTTTTAAATTAAATCTTAGATCTACTCTTCGTTTCTTGTTATTTTTCCGAAAGATTTGAACTTTTACGTCAACTTTTATTGCTCTTTACCTTGGTGCTTTCAATTTTTGTCAATTCGCATTATTTGAATTTTCATGCATGGTTGTACTTTATGCATGCATGGTAGCTTGATGAAACAATGCTTGTTTTTGCTTGTTTTTGTTAATTGCTTGCATTTTCAATTAAGGCATACGACCGAGGCATCCGACCAACTTGTCATTTAAATTTCTAGTATAGTTTGCTATTTTTAATTGCATTATTTCTGGTTTTCTTTCATCTCTTGAGCTTGAAACACGTTGAAACTTGCAAATGGATTGAAGTCCGAGAACACCAAGCCATGAACTCGTTGATTTATTTCTAGACGAGCCTTGAGTTTCCGAAATGTTCGAGGATTACTTTGGTGATGAGCATCTATCTTTTCACCGATTCGGTCCATCTTGTCGTCGAGAAGTTGGAGCTTCTCAAACATCTTCATCTGGAAGTCCCATCTTTCCTCAAAAAACCGATTCCAATTGAGGCTCGGGCTCGAATTGGTATGTGGGGCCGCTTGTGGAGCCGCCTCATCATTCTCGTTGGTAAGTCACGTCGAGGATCCACCTTGACTGGTGTTTTTTGCTTTAGGCACCGGGACGCACGTCAACAAGAGATTCAAGGTCCCGAGAGGCACAAAACCATTTTCGGCTGGGTCGTACCAGAAGTGACGGGCGAGGTCGGTGATGTACGGGGTGAACGATAGGCGTGGGGATTTGCTTCCCGGCTTTTTCTCCACAATATTGTGGAGTCCGTTCAAATTCAGAGGATAAAGCCGGGGTCGGCGCCCATTGAGCAAGCATTGAAGCACAAAAGCTCCGACTTGATCACGTTTTGTGGCCTTCTGCTTGCACAACACCACATGTGTCAAGATCTTGTAGGCGACGTACACGGCGTCGTTGCGAATACTCGTACAAGGATACCGGGTGCGATTTCTTGGTAGCACACTTGCGATGTCAGCCCAAAAGGTACCGTCATTGAAATCGTTATCTTGGGGGATCGAGTGAACACCCATGCTCGACAACCTAAAAACTGCTTCAAAAATCGGCGCTCGCCCGGTCGAATGTCATTGCCGCCCAATCGACACGGGAACGTATTATCGGCGAGAACTTTCAATGTAGAGAAGAATTCAAGCATGAGCTCGCGAAAACCGATCAAGTCCATCCGGGAGGATCGGGCGCAACCAAGTGTTTAGATATACCGATGGATGTCGGTATTAGGGGTGTAAAAGAGCCAAACAGTTTTTGAGCTATTCGCTACCCGATTCGATAAAAGCTCGCTCGAACTTGTTTAAAAAGGCTCGTTTAATAAACGATCAAACTCAAGATTCATGGTATCCGGCTCGTTAGCTCGTCTGCGGGTTCGTTAATGAGTTCTAGAGTGAGTTCGTTATTAAACTCATATAAATTAAACTAATAGTTTGATTTTAATTATAATTTTTATACTTGTTCATATGAAAAATATAGAAATATATATTTAAACTTATTTGTTTATGTATCTTAGTAAGTGTATTATATACTTTAAAAAATATTTTATTTTATTTTTGTAATAAAGTAAAGAATAATTTAATTAATAATTAATATCTTTTGACCTCGTTTAGGCTCAATTAAACTCGAAAAAACTCGCGAGCCATCGATATGATTGTTTAAAAAGCTCGAGCTCGAGATCGATAATAAACAAGCAAGATCAAACTCTCTAAAACTCAACTTGATTCGGCTCATTTACAGCCCTAGTCGGCATAGTGATCCGACCCTGCTTGGGCCCATGCCTTGATGTCGTCGAGGTCGATGACTCGGTGGAACGCAAATTCCCAACTGTTGATCGCCATGAAAGTCTTCCCCTCCTATTTTTCATAAGTCGTAAATGGGGCACCGTATTTTCCCAAGATATATTTCCTTTTTTCCGCCCGAGACATGGTTACGAGTTTAAGATTAATAGTAGTTAGAAAAGAAGGGAAATTTCAAGTTTGGGCTCTTTGAGGACTTTTGTCGAACACGTGTTGTGTGTGTTTCAAAAGAAGGAGAATGTGAAGGAAATTTGAACTCAAATCCCCAATCACAACCAACAATGAAATTATAAGTTCCCCATGACAAAGCTCAAGCGTATTACCTCGACACAAGGACTCGTAACTGGAATGTTAACCGAATTGTAACCCCGCCTCCCCTTTTTTTTAAATTGGAGAAAAAACAGAGAAATTAAGGATATGATGTTGGTGGGTAGATATGGTTGGAGTGTCGCCGATAAATGGTGAGTTTCGTCGGAGTATGAGGAAGGAAATTTTTGTGGGATTGGAAGGGAAGAGGAAGATAACCGTTTTTTTTAGTTTGGTGTTGTTGTAAAATGAGGGAGAAGGAGAGGAGTAAGGGGCTCTTATAAAGAAACCGCGAGTCAAGTGTTATCTGGGCGGTCTGGGTTAAAGCCCGTGTTTTGAGTCTACAATCAGGCCAGTTACGGGAGGGCATTGACCGACGGAGCATCGACGATTGTAATAGAGAGTTCGTTGACCACCTTTGTCGATCGATGGAGCATCGACGGTTGGGAAAGAGACATTGTCGACAACTGCGTCGATTAGTTGGTTGATCAACGCCGGTAGCACAAAGGCATCGACGCCACATTGACACTGGCGTTGATCGACGGCTGCTTCCCTGCGCCTCGTATTTTGATCGATTGGTTCAACGTTCTTCAGCGAGAATTCCTCCAACTATTCTAAAAACAAAGAAAAACAAAGCAAAACACAAAAAACAAAAAAACAAAGAAATGTTAGAGAGGGAATATACAGATATCGAAAAAGGATACGAAAAGATTGGGTTACCTCCCAAGAAACACTTGTTTATCGTCACTAGCTTAATGAATTCGCGACGTCTAGTCAGTAGACAGGTCGTCGAGAGTTTTGGTCTCCTCAGCATGAATAAATCTTGATCCTTGGAAATAAGGCTTGACGCGATGGTCGTTGACTTGAAAACTCTCTTTGGTCTTCTCGTTGACCAATCTCACCACCCCGTACGGCATCACGTCTTCACCAAGAAAGGGGCCACTCCATCGTGACTTGAGCTTCCCGGGAAACAACCCGAGACAAAAATTGTACAATAAGACTTGCATGCCGTCTCTGAGGTCTTTAGTGATGAGCTTCTTGTCATCTCGAATCTTCCCTTTCTTCTTGTAGATATCGCCATTTTCATAAGCCTCATTCCATATCTCGTAGAGCTCTTCAAGTTGTAGCCCTCAAATCAAAAATGACCGCTCGTATAGCCCAATAGGCTCGGTGCTCCATCTCAACCGAAAGGTGGCACACCTTGACATAAACCATCCAATAGGGACTGGATCCCTTGACCGTCTTGTACGCCGTCCCGTACGCCCAAAGAGAATCAATGAGTTTAGCCGACCAATCTTTACGGCTCATTTGAGCGGTCTTCTCAAGAATAGCCTTGATTTTCTTGTTACTCGTCTCGACTTGGCCCGAAGTCTGAGGATGATAAGTTGTGTCCACCTTGTACTTTATCCCATATCTTGTCATCAACTTCTCGAATGACTTTTTGCAGAAATGGGTGCCTCCGTCGGTGATAACAGCTCTCGGAAATCCAAACCGACTGAAAATGTTCTCTTGAAGGAATTTGAGTAAGACCTTGGTGTCGCATGTCTTGGTGAGGATGGACTCAACCCATTTGGACACATAGTCAACGGCGACTAGGATATACTCGTACCCAAAAGATGTCGGGAACGGTCCCATGAAGTCGATGCCCCATACGTCAAAGATTTCCACCACAATATTGTTCAGCAGTGACATCTCATTCCTCTTGTCAATGTTTCCCGTCCATTGGCATCGATCGCAAGACTTGCACAACTCGTGAGCATCCTTGAATAGCATCGACCAATAGAATCCCGACTGGAGGACCTTGAAAGAGGTCTTTTGTCCTCCGAAGTAGCTTCCACATTGTTGATCGTAGAATGACAAAATGCTCTTTTGCTCGTCCTCTGGAATTCATCTTCGAATAATGTTGTCTTTCCTGAACCGGAAAAGAAACATGTCCTCCCTAAAGTTAATCCTGCAAATAGAAAGAAATCTCTTCCGTTCTTGGAAGGATAAATTGGCCCTCAAATGGCCACAAGCAAGGTAGTTAACAATGTCAGCAAACTAAGGGGTGTGGTAAAACGAAATAGCATATGTTAATTCATAAAGAAATGCATCATTTATAAGTTCATGCTCATGCATATTCCCTTCAACACTCAGACGTGACAAATGATCCGCTACCACATTACCCTTCCTATCTCCAATTTTGACATTAAATTCTTGAAGTAAGAGTATCCATCAGATCAAACGCGGCTTAATTTGAGTTTTGTTAAAACGGTGACAGAGAGCCGCATGATCGCTATGGACAATAACTCTAGACCCAATTATATACGACCGGAAATTTTCCAGTGAAAACACCACGGCTAAAAGTTCTTCTTCAGTGGTGGTATAGTTTATCTGAGCCAATTCAATATCAGACTCAAATAGTAAATCACACGGAGAAGACTAACAACTCGTTGACCCAAAATGGCCCCCACTGCATCGTTCGATGTATCACACATAATTTCAAAAGGGAGGGACCAATTTGGGGCAACGAACACCAGAGGCGTGGCCACCTTTTCCTTAAGAAAATCGAATGCTTTTAAACATGATTCGTTAAAAATAAAAGGCACATCAAGACCAAGCAATTGACACAATGGGCGACTAATTTTGGAAATATCTTTTATAAATCGCCTATAAAACCCCGCATGTCTTAAGAAACTTCTAATGTACTTAACATTTGTGGGAGGGGGTAGAATCTCAATGACATCAATTTTAGTTTTAGCAACCTCTTAACCCCTACAAAACAAAACATGACCAAGAACGATACCGCTCTTAACCATAAAATGACTTTCTTCCAACTCAGAGTCAGATTACTATCAACACAACATTCAAGCACTTTTGATAAATTATTAAGTTAAGAGGTGAAGGATGAGCCAAATACCGAAAAGTCGTCCATGAAGACCTCGAGGAAGTCGCCGATCATGTCTATGAAGATGAACAACATGCAACGTTATTGCAAAGGCCAAACGGCATCCTTCGGAAGGCAAATGTTCCGAATGGACAAGTGAAAGTTATTTTCTTCTGATCTTCTGGCGCTATGACAACTTGGTAGTACCCAGATAGGCCATCAAGGAAACAATAGTACTAATGCCCGACTAACTTTTCGAGTAGCTGATCGATGAATGGGAGTGGGAAATGATCTTTTCTCGTGGAGGCATTAAGTTTATTGTAGTCGATGCACATGCACCACCCGGTGGTCAACCTCATCGGCACGATCTCTCCCTTGTCATTTTCTATGATCGTAATTCTGCCTTTATTCGAAACCACATGAATGGGACTTACCCATTTGCTATCGGGCACCGCGAAGATAATTCCCTCATAGACCAATTTGAAAATCTCCTTCTTCATCACCTCCATCAAATCTGGGTTCAAACGGCATTAATCGTCTTGAACCGGCTTCGTACCCTCCTCCAACACTATACGTTGCATGCACGTGGTTGGACTTATCCCCTTAATATTCCCTAAGCTCCACCCGATGTCTCTTTTAAACTTTTTAAGAACAACGATCAAGGCCTCCTCTTCTTCCCTTGATAATTTAGTGAAAATGATAACGGGCTTCTTTTCGCCTTTTTCAAGAAACACATACTTCAAATGGCTCAGAAGGGGTTTAAGTTCGGCCTTCGGTTTGATGTCTGGTTTCTCACCTCCAAGATTGCAAAGGTCAATCAACCCCTCGGAATTGGGCTCAAGCCAATTGTCATCCTCGGCGAGCCATGAGTTGCTATCTTGAGTGAGGAATTCACGGATGACGGATTCTCCTTCGAGCTTGTCTTACACGAGCGGGGCAATGGGATCGATGAATGAATACTCAGCGTTCATGGATGAAGATGGTGTTTCTTGGAAATCGTGGATGGAGAAGGTGACCGACTCTTCCAAAATAGACAAGGTCATGCTCCTGTTCTTCACATCTACGAGCGTGTTTGTCGTGGCCATGAAAGGGTCGGCCCAATAGAATCGTGTGCTCCTGGGTATCGTCTCGCACTTCCACCACATCTAATATCACAGAATCAACGGGGACAATGAGGCTTTCGACTTGCACGAGGATGTCCTTGACAATCCCCTTAGGATACCGGACGGACCAGTCCGCCAATTGAAGTCTCATCTTGGTAGGTTTGAGCGCACCTAGACCGAACTGCTCATAAATAGAAAAAAAGGCATGAAATTGATCCCTCCCAAGGTCGAGCATACCCCAAGTTTCCTTACCATTTCCCAAAGTTATTTTTATACAAAAACTTTCAAGGTTGCTTTCCTTAGGGGGAAGGGTGTTGCGAAAGATCACACTTGCCGCATTTGAAAAATAATTTTTTTTCATTTTCAGAAAAAGTCTCTTTTTTGATGCCAAGTCTTTGAAAAACTTAAAATAGGCGGGAACATTTCTTATCACATCAAGCAACGGCAAATTCACATTAACTTTAGAAAGCATATTATATAAGTCAATGAATTGCTTATCTTGCTTTTCCGGTTGGAGACAGCTCGGATATGGAATGGGAGGCCGATACGGATTGGACGCTTTTTGGAGAACCTTAGTGGGTTCGACCTCCTTTTCAACATTTTCCGAAGATGGGGTAGTGTTTGTCTGCATGTCATCGTTCTGAACGGGTGGCTGCACCGAACTTTCTTCGGGTGAGGCAACGTTGTTGTCCACGACTCGGCCACTCCTAAGCACGGTGATGGCTTGAGCTTGTGATGGTTGACTCGACAACTTTCCCTGTTCGTTCTTCCCAATTTATGCGGCAAGTTGGCCAATGGTCGTCTAAAGCCTATCCATCCGTTTCTCGGTGCGTTACATGAATTACGTACATTTACGCAATGTCTCTTTGAGCTTTGATGGAATGGGTGCTTGAGTCGGCTGAAAAGATGATTGGCCTTGCGGTGCCGGTTGGTAAGGTGGCCTCGTTTGGAATGAACCTTGCCCCCTTTGTTGGTGATATGGTTGTTGGGGGGCAAAATTGCCTTGTTACCTGTTTTGCATGTAATTGTTGTATTTTTCTTTGTGTTTTAGATAGATCTTTATATTGATTTTAGTAGTTTTGAGTGATTTACGTTAGGCTTTTAGGTTGTTTTTCTTGTTTTATTGTTTTTCATGTTTCATGTTAATTTTATATTTTAATGGGTTAATTGGTTCAATTACCTTGAAGTTTGGTGTAATCCTTGGGTGTTGATATTTAAAATTCTCATTTAATAGGTGGCTTAAGTATTTGAAATCAAGCTAAGGCATGGAGATAAAAAATTCAAGCCTAGCCTAAATAGGTGCCAAGATACTCCAAAATGGGCAAACTTTCTGGAATGGTGGCCTAGCCTCACCTAGGATGGCCTATTCTCACGCCAACAACCTAGGAGCAAGAAAAAAGGCCTAAATTCACCCTGGCAGCACGCCTGCCGGCCAACGCGCGCGCCTGCCGAAGCCGCTCGCGCCTGCCGAGCAGCGCGCGCACGTCCTGCCGAAGCCGCCCGACACCCTGCCGAGAGCTCTCCGCACGCCCGCACACAGCCAGCGCCTAGCGTCGCCCATTTCCGCGCCTAGGCGCTTGCCTAGACGCTCGCCTACCAGTGCCTAAGCCCAGCGCCCACGCCCACGAGCCCTGCCCCAGCCTGCCGGCCACCTGCGCCCAGGCTCGGCCATGGCCGAGCCACATCGAGCCATGGTCGAGCCATATCGAGCTAAAATGTGCCAAAAAGCTAGCCAAAGGTCTAGGAAGGTGCCTCCGGGTCAAACTTGGTCAAACCCAGGAATTTCAAGCCTCTAAGGCTATTTTGGCCCAATTAAACCTAATTAAATGTAGTATAAAGAGGAGACTTCTCTCATTTTGTAAAACACCTCTCATTTTCTCCAAAACCAAGCATGGGTTTGGGATTAAAAAATCCTCTCTCTAGTTTTTAAGATCTGTTTTTCTCTCTTCTTAGGTTTTAGATTTAATTTCAAGATTTGATGTAATTTCCTTTTCTAGATTATATTTAATTTCAAGCACTTCCTTGGGTTTGTAAGCCTAAGAAGAATCCAAATACTCCTTTGGGTTGATACTTTTAATGCAATCACATTCAAGCTTTGTTTCATTTCTTTATTCAAGTAAGTTTCCTTTCAATTTTATGTTTTATGCTTTATTTCCATGCTTTGTTCTTCATTTCATGCCTTTTGTATTAGCACCTTGAATTCATGTTAGATCTTAAGAATTGGCTATGGAATCAAGATGAGTGACACATCTAGATCATAGATCGAGTCTTAGATCATCTTGACTTTGAGTTTTTCCTATGTTTTATTTGTAATTTTATTTTTATGCATAGTTTTAGCTTAATTCCTAGATCTATTGCTTGATGCTTGTTATTTCACGTAAAGTTTTAAACTTTATCGTTAATTTTCATTGCTCTTGCTAGTTGTGCTTTCAATTTTAGAAAATTTGCATTATTTGAGTTTTTATGCATAGTTGTACCTTGTGCATGCATGCTTGTACTTGGTGAAATATTGCATTTTCTTGCTTATTTTCATTATTGCTTTGCATTTTCTATTTGAGGCATCCGACCAACTTGCTATTTCAATTCCTAGCTTAGTTTAGATAGTTTATTTGCTTTATTTTCATTTTGCTTTTATTTCCTTTCACTTTTAAAAGCTTGAAACACATTGAATCTTTCAATCGAATCGATCTCCAAGAATACCAAGCCATGAACCCGTTGATACTTTCAACACCAAGAAAACTATGAAAACATTACCTCGAGTTGGACGCTTGGTTCCCTACGTTTTGATTGTCCGACCAAGAAAAATCTGGGTGATTCCTCCAACCCAGATTGTAAGTTTGTGAATACGGGTTATTGTTCCATGGGTAATGATTTTGAAACCCTTGCCCGGCTTGATTTGTTTGGTAGCCTTGAATGGCTTGATCTTGCTCTTTTATTTCTTCAGTCAGCTCAAAGGTAGCTTGGCAAAGATTCGCTCTGTGTTCGTACACTCCACATATCCCGCACATATTGGTCGGCATCGGCGATTGGGGCACCCTTTGAGAGAGAAGCGTGTTTTGAGTTTGCAATGAGGCCACTTGCCTCTTCAACTCGGCAATCCTTTTTGTGTCGTCATGAGACCTACGCGACACCTCTACTTCATGAACGACCACTTTCTTTGATCGTGAGCTCTTCTATTGAGAATTGTAGCTTATCAACTAGAAAATGTCATACACTTCTTGGGCCTTCCGTGATCCGATGTCCCCCCGGCAGCATTATCAACCATGTGCTGAAATGTAAGGATGAGCCCATCATAGAAGAATTGGTTAACGAGTTCGGGCGGGTAATGATGATGTGGGCACTGCATCATAAGTCCTTTGAAACATTCCCAAGCCTCATGGAACGTTTCCCCATCCGCTTGATTGAACGAGGATATCTTCACTCAGAGTTGAGCCAACGTTCGGTTCGAATAGTACTTCCCCATAAAACGGTCGTACACCATATCCCAATCCGTAAGAGAATCGGGCTCCAACAACATGAGCCAAGTTTTTGCTTGATCCTTCAAGGTGTATGGGAAACACTGCATTTTTAATTGGACTTCATGAAGGCCTTGGAGCGGAAATGTTTGAATGACCGAGTAAAATTCCTAAATGAAGCTAAGCGGGTCTTCGTTTGTGAGCCCATAGAATGAAGGTAATAGGTTGAAGTGAGTCGGCTTGAGTTCATAGTCTCGGGCCGTGGGGCCCAAGCAGATGCATGATGTAGACGGGCCATTCACAGGCCGAGTAAATTCTTGCATTCGGGTCGGATGAGGCTCTTGTTGATGGTAAGGCCTTTTAGGTGGCATATATGGGCATTGGGCTTGTTGGTAGTACAGTTAGTGCTATTGATGATTAAATGGCGATTGTTGTTGTTGATTGTACGGTGGTTGATTGTAATGTTGTAACGGTTTGTGCTGGAGTTGTGGGACGTGTTGGTGCGGTGGTTGGTTTGGTCATGCGACTTGATTGTATGCTTTTTGGTTATAAGGGACTTGATTGTATGATGGAGCGTCAGGATGCCCTTAATTTTATGGTGGGGCATTGTGTGGGCCTTGATTGTTGTTGGCATAAGACATCCGTGCGTTGGGTCGATTGTGGTTCACATTCGGACTCATGTACGGATCTGATATGCCATTTTACTCATTTTGCTCCTCCGGTGAGTTTGGGTTTGTCTCGGGAGGATCAATTGATGACTCGTTGATTGGATCTTCTTGAGAATTCTCTCCCCGAACTCCGCCGGGTGCGGCTCTCGTTCTATTGACCCGGTGAATGTTGTCAATGAAAGGGATGAGCTCTCCACCAAATAACTTACATCCTTGCATACACTCAATAAACGATTAAATAAGTCGAGATAAAAGAAACGAAAATTAAGCTAAACTGACTAATCACATATGATTAGCACATATTTGTCCTTATTTTTAGTAGTTTTATAGCTTGTTTTTCTTATTATTTTTGGTATAAGTTGGGTAGTTTAAGCTCTAATTCGCATATTTGTACTCTCAGCTTATTTTACCGCTTTTTGACCTAAATTGATGCAAATAAGTGATTATTTGTGGTTTTTCACTTTACAGCTAAGTAACCGGAAGAGTTCAGCGCGTAGTTAGATGAAGTTGATGTTCAAGAAATGGAGAACGAGCTTTCCGGTGAACGAGTAGCAAAAAGATCGAGAAATTGAGGAAGACGCTCTGTCGTGTCGACTGACGCGAGCATCGACGCTCCGTCGACGCGAGCCATGATCCGCGTCAGTCGACGCAAGGCCGACGCACTGCCGACGCTACATTCTGAAGCGTCAATTAAAGGGGCGTCATTCGACGCAAGGTCGACGCAACTCTCTGAAGCGTCGATGCATGCCCGCGTCAGTCGACGCACCCACCCAGTCGACGCGCACACCCAAGCAGCGGCGACGCCGAGCACCGGCACGCGTCAATCGATGCACCATCGACGCACCGTCGACGCGGCGGCCCAGAATCGGGATTTTTGGGTTTCTTATGCTCCAAGTTAAGGGAAAAATATATAAACCCTTCTAAGTCCGTCCCAAAAGGAGATACCTACCTCCCACACTCTGAATATTCGATCCTCTTGGCTCGAGAACAACACCATCACATCCCATATCACAATAATAGATCAAGATCGAAGATTCGAGGATCGCGAAGCTCCGAGTTCCAACCATCAGWTCGTGATTCGTTCTTCGACAAAGATCAACCCTCCTCTCCGGATTAGCTGGAGAATCTACTGCATTCCTTAGTTTAAATAAGTACTCAAACTCTTTAATCGCTTTCTTAGTTTAATTTATGCAATTAAGTAGTGGATCTTAATAATTGTTCTTGAGTGATTTCATGTTCCAAACCTTAGATACTTTTGATATCGCAATTCGTAATCTTAGTTTAATTAATGCTTAGTTATTATTCATGCTTGGTTAGTTTATTTCGTTTATATTTTCGTTCTCGATAATTGCTTGCCTTTACGCTAGTTAATCTTGCTTGAGTTCTTAGAATAATTTCTCTAGTTTATAAGTTTCTATTGCTGAACTAAAATACCTAGTTTTAATTATTGTTCGTGTGTTTTAGATTCTTAGAATAATTTCCGATTGTATGTTCCTCGAGAGACGACTCGAGTCAAGTTGCCAAACTACGCGCGACCCCGTTCTCTTGCGGGCAAGCTATTGATCTTCTGATAAATTTTCATAATTAGGCAACACAAAAGCTTGAATCAAAATTTTGGCGCCGTTGCCGAGGAATATACAAAGGTTTTCAAAAATATGTTTGTTCATTTCTTTTTATTTTATTTTGATTTAGCCGTTTATTTGTATAATTATTTTCTCTAGTCGATACGTTTAATTTTCTATTAAGTTCATGCAAGGTCGTAGATCGCTTAGGCTCGAACTTGCACCATTCATCGACAACGTTCATCGTTCAAATCAAGTGAGACCTCCTCACTCATCCACAAGTGAATCGTCTGCCACAACTGATTTTATTTGTGATCTGATTCCGGAAATGATGTTGCGACTAGACAACCATGCCCACAACAACGAGGACGATCAACCGCCAAGGCATCCACACGTGCAACAAAGAAATGGGTACGGGAGTGAGCCAATTCAACGAAACGTGATGGACCGGTACAACCTCAAGAGTACTGGGAAAATATTCAACGAAACGTGATGGACCAGAATGACAGCCAAGGAAGAGGAGATAGGAATCGCCACCGCCACATTCCGGACGACTATTCTGAGAGATCTTACCATGGCGACGAGCGGATTAATGACTGGCTCGCAAACGACAACTACAATGAGAGGAACGAATATGATAGAAACTACGCGAGGCCGAATAACCAAGAAAGATACCAACGGGAGGCGCGCAAACCAAGACAAAGAGAGTTCACGACTCCTCAAGTGGGTCCCTATAGTTCTGCAATTGTGTTGGGTAGAACTGCGAGAGACTTCGAGTTGAAACCTCATATCATCAACAACCTCCCGACATTTCACGGCCTCGCCAACGAAGATCCTTTGACTTTCCTCAAAGAGTTTTATGCTGAAGTTAGTAGGATTCCATCTCCGGGACTTCATCACGAAGATCTTCAAATGGTGTGTTTTCCGAGCTGCATGAAGGATAAAGCCAAATCTTGGCTACTTTCATTAGAACCGAGATCTCTGATCGACTGGCCCATGGCGAGCGACAAATTCATTAATCCGTATTACTCAGCACAGACGACGGGCCACATTAGGAGACAAATAGCCAACTTTGTCCAACAAGATGGGGAGCTGCTTCACGAAGCATGGGAACGTTTCAAATCTTTGTTGCAGGCTTGCCCACATCATCATAATTCTCCGGGGATGGTGAATCAATTGTTTTACGAAGGCCTTTTAGACTCTTATAAAAATAACATTGAAGTAGCAGCTGGTGGAGATTTTGGGTATTTGACAGCGACGGAAGCCAAGCAACTGTTTGAGAAGTTGAGCGAGAAATCGAGACAGACTAATTCTCGACCACGAACGATTATGGCCAAAAAAGTCTCCGAGATGCCAAACAAGAGAGACATGAAGTTCGAAGAGATGGCCAAGGAGTTGGCCGCCCTAAGAGCAAAGGTGGCGAATATGGAATTATCGAAGAAGACTGTTGAGTTATGTGCGCGATGTGGATTGCAAGGACATGTAGCGGGCGTGTGCACAACCGTGTTTGATAAAGTGGAAGAAACGGAGGTCAAAGCTGTTCAAAATTTCCAACCTCAACCTCCAGCGGGAAACACATATCATCCAGGACCTCCTAATCATCCAAACTTCACATATAGCCCCGCACAAGCGCCTGCGCCTGTGCAAGCAAATGATCAACTTTTAGTATGGCAACATAATCAAGTAGCAGAGACTGTACGAAATCGAGAAGGACTCGCGCAATTAACTTCACAAGTAAATAAGAAAATAACGTACCTCAATGCAAAATTCGAGTCAAGGTTTGATGAACTAGTCAAGGCTGTACGGAAAGGTCATGAGCTTGTTAAGGTTGTGCAACAAGGGCCACGACATTCCGATATGATTATAGGACAATTGTCCGCGACTGTAGCAATATTGTCGAAAGAGAAAAAGAAGTTTCCGAGCCACACGGAACACGCCTCGGCCATTCATGTGCTGAGAAGTGGAAATGAGATCGATAATGGCATAGAGTTAGAAAAGGAAGAAGGCACGGAGGAAGCCGAGACCCAATCGCAAGAAGATGCAACCAAACCGGCCGATCTTATGCATAGATCGACCAATCCATATGTGACGGGAGCGTTAAAAAGGAGGAACAATTCAGCAACTGACCATCCAAAGAATTTGACTAGTTATGATCATGTTCCCTTTCCAAGTCGACTTCGTCCGGTGAAAGGAAACAAGAAGTTTATGGAGTTGTACAATTTACTGAAAAATGTGAACGTTAATCTCCCTTACTAGATGTGATAAAGACAATGCCCGCATACGTTAAATTTTTCAAGGAGTTAGTCGCGAGAGAACGGCGAATGGAGACGACACAACAAGTAGAATTAACCAAAGCAGTGAGTGCCATATGCAAGGGTCCGCTACCCAAAAAGGAGAAAGACCCAGGGAGTTTTTGTATTACTATTTCCCTTGGGAATGGAAAAACGGCGAGGGGAATGCTCGATCTTGGTGCTGGCATTAATTTGATGCCGTATTCTTTATTTAGAGAGTTCAATCTTGGGGCATTGAAGCCTACCACTATGCGCCTACAATTGGCTGATCGGTCGATTCGGCAGCCTCTGGGTATTGTTGAAGATGTTTTGGTGCAGGTTGATGAGCTAGTTGTCCCTGTTAATTTTGTGGTTTTAGATTTTGGGGAAGTGCCAAGCGAGAGCAAGGAGCATACCATCTTACTGGGACGTTCGTTTATGTCAACTACGCATGCGTTAATAGACGTGAACATGGGAAGGATGACCATGTCCGTCTTAGGGGAGTCAGTGACGTTTTCACTTCATGAAATCCATAACACTCCTTCACCACTTATGCATGATGAATGTTCATTCGTAGATCTAATCGATTCTTGCATCCATGATCTCCAAAGCATTACCACTATAGACGAGTTTGACGGCGAGGACGATGAGGAGCATTTGAGAGGGGAGGAATTGGTCGAATTTTTGGGGATCGACATAGGATAAATCATAGATGGAATTGCTGGTTGTGGTGACGAGTTATACAAAGAGAGCAACGTACCTAAAATTAGGCCAAAATCCCTCAGCCCCTACAAGAATTTTAAACGTGCAAAGAACAAAGGTGAGGCGCTTAGCAAGGATTGGACGACGAAGAAGAAGACATCGAGCGAGGTTTATGACAAGAAGATTCATGATACGAAAATCAAGGTTGGTCAACTAATGCTCTACAATTCCGAACGTGAACCGATCAATTCCAAAGCCGAATGGAGTGGCCCATTTATGATAACGGAAATGGATGAGTACGGAGTTGCCACTCTATACGATGAGAGTAAGAAGTTGAGATTCCAAGTCCACAAGCATAGAATCAAACCTTTCTACAAGGAACATGGGCTGAATCGCAATCGTGATAAAGAAGTATCAGTGGGGCCCCCATGGGCTAAAAATTGATCGCATGGAATCACGTCGAGCATAGGACGTTAAATGTTGTGCTTCTTGGGAGGCAACCCAAGCGATAGCTAGTTTTCGTTTTTCCTTATTTCCTTTATTTTATTTCTGTTTTTATATTGTGTCAATTGCTGTGGTACGTTTATGTGTGTTTTGATGTGCAAAAAATACGATAGCATCGCTTATTCTGGACAACTAACGGTTATAGCAGTAGCTCGCTACCGCAAGGCCTTACCGCTAGTTCCACTTGAGGCGTTAAAAATGATGATCAACCACTGAACCTACCTCTAGCCGCAACAATCAAGGATAACGATGAGCTGCAATCCAGCCACTTACGACATTGAGCTGCAATCTAGCCATTTCAAATCCCAAAAGATGTGCCACCGGGCACTTGCGCGTGGCAATTGATCGCAATCATGGTTGTTTTTGTTATTTGTTTTATTTTTGTAGGATGAGTCCAATCACGAGACCCTAGATAACGGAAATTGCACCACTTCAATTGGGGAAATTCGACCAACAATTTCTAGGGACGTTTTTCCTACTCCTATCCTCTTTTGATTTGTTTTCTTTATATTTATGGCAATCAGGGGATTGCCGAGTTTTTGAGGGGGGATGGTTGAGTATGCGATTGAAAATTGTGTGCAAATTTTAAATTTTTACGTGATTATTTGCTATTTCTGCGCTGAATTGTGTTTGTATGGCATGCCTGTCGAAGTTAGCTATATATGATTTGATGTTTTTTTCTTTGAGCGTGCATAAGTGCATAAATTTGTCAAAATTATTATTTTTATATTGTAAAATGGTACTTAGACGCAATTTATTTCGCAAAAAACTTTAAAAGCAGCGTCAATTCAAACTTTTTCATGCAAAAAGCCAGTGAGTAGCCTGAGTGTTTGTCATCTTTGCATGTACTTAAATGAGTAGTGATTTGAGATCTCTTTGAAACCGCTGTGTATAGTTGACTTTGAAAATGATGTTAAGGCACATATAAAACCCTATTCCGGCCATATCCATAAATTTTAGCCACTATAAATTCCGAATGAGCCAATCATAGCCAAATAATCCATTTCTATTAGCCATGAGTGATTTTTGAGTCGACCCCTACAACCCATTAAAAGCGTGGGGTAGGAGTTRGTAATTTTTATTGGTTATTAGTGTTTTGGAGTTTTTATAAGGGATTTAGGAATTTTTGTAATAAAGGATCACCGTCCTTCAATAAAAAGAAAAAAAAAAAAAGAAAGACCCCATAAAACAGAATTAGAGGGGGATAAAAAAAAAAGAAAAAGAAAATAAGAAGGATGGTGAATTGTGTTAGTCATTGCCTACGCGCTAATGAAGGCTTGTGTTTATTATTTATTTTATTTTATGAAGCCAAATGTTTAGAAGGCATGAGTTGTGTAAGAAGTGTGTTATGAGCTTCAATTGTGTTTAAGTGGTTTGAGCTTTAAGTCGGTTTAGATTAACGAGTTGAGAAATAGCCTATGTTTAAAGGCTACGTTATGTGTGTTTAGTGAGGTTTTTATTTTTGAACGAGGTGAAGCGTATTGCTTCTTGATTAGAATAGGTTTGGTGAGTTATTGATCACGTTAGATCGTGAGTTAGCCACACAACTTATATATTCCATACCCGTCCAAAGAGCCTTACATTACAACCCGAAAAGACCTTTTCCGATTCTTTGTTAATAACACACTTAATATGCGATTGAGAAGAGATTAAATTTTGGTGCTTGTTTATTATGCTTGTATTTGTATGATTTGAGCGTATACACGTCCTATGCAGAAAATACTCGAGTGTTTTGAGCGTACACCCATATATATTTCCCTTTTGTGAGGATGGATGAATTCGATTTTGAAGCTGATTTGCATCTTTTTGTACATATTTTCATTTTCGTTTTTGTTTCACGTTGCGTGTTTTTCGCTTGCTTTTTGTTGCTTTAGGAGTCGGGTTGGCCGTTTTTCGTATTTCTAGATTTTCTTAGTTTTTGTACGTTTTGTTATTAATTTTCGTAGATTTTCACGTTTCCATTTTTCTTGGCCGTAGGACGTCCAAGCGGGGCCCACGCTCATTTGGGATCATTGGTACTCGACTCGGGAATGGACGGACAAAGCAAGAAAGCGCAGCGGACGAGGTTCGACAAACCGGCGGACGCGAAAAGAACGAGAAATCGAGCCGGGCGCTAGAATCCAGTCGACCGAATGAATGTTCAGTCGATCGACTGACCTTTAAGTTGATCGACTGAACCGGCTAAAATCGACTGGATTCCAGCGAGTTTTGAAGTTTTTGACATGGCAGTCGATCGACTGCCAGTCGATCGACTGCTTTTTCTCAGTCGATCGACTGAAAAGTAGCAATTTTGAAGATTTAAGCAATCAGACGTCTTTTCAAATGGCAACTTGCTCCTGATAGCTTTCTCCCCCAAGGAAGCTCCCCAAAACCAGCTTTTTCTTCAGTTTTTCATATTTTACTTATTTTAATTTCTAAAATTCCTAGTAATTAGTTTTGGATTAATCAAGCTTAGATCTTAGTTGTGTAATGTTCAAGCTTTGTCTTAAGCTATCTTTTGTGAAGAACCAGCCAGCTTTCAAGCTTTCCTCGTTCAAGCTTTTTGTAATCACATACATTTGGTAATATCCTTCTATAATCTAGTCTTATTTTCATGTTATTCCTTTTTAATATTGTATTGTATTATGGATCATTAGTTTAGTGTTTCTTTTGATCGTCAAACTTTCAATTTCATTTTTATAGCTTTCTAGCTTATGAACTTATGCTTTTAAGTTATTAAGTTGAAATCAATTTCTAAGTTGTAAAAGTTGTTAAGATATTCCTTTTAAACCCTTAATTAATGTTAAGTACTTTGTTGACTTATTCAAATAAGTTGACTTTTATTTTCCCTCTATTTTCCTAATTTCAAATTATTAGGTTTTAATAGTTAATTAGTTTAAATTGTTCGTTTTTAATATAAGCTTTAATTTCTTTTAAATGTTTTAATGTTTTTAAATCTTAAGTTTCAATTTAATTCTTAGTTATAAAAACCGAAAAATGATTATCGCTTTTTAGGGTTAAATTAGCTTAATCGAACCGACGATAAGAACGAATAAGAAAACCGACGACCGATCACATCCATCCTCGAGAGACACGACTCAGGACAACTCACCGCATCTACAATCGACTCCGTACTATTGCGGAGACGATTTCTAGAGCGTCGAGAAATCTTCGATCAAATTTTGGCGCCGTTGCCGGGGATGGATWAAGGCCAATGGCATTCTTAATTATTCTTATTGTCGTCGTAAATAATTAGCTAGCAAACTATTTTACATTCGATACGCGTGATCTTTTTGTTGTTGTTGTGTATGCAAGGTAGACGATCGCTCAGACAGGAGTTGACTCCATTCTTGCCGAACCCCGAAAGGTTGCGACGAGACGCACGAGCCGCTTCAAGGCAAGACACGTCCGACGTCCCGTTGCCTCCTTTATTATCTTCATCAATAGAAGAGAAAAACATGGGCCACTCCGTTTGAAAAATCCGACGCCCCCTGCCCCTGCCCACGACAACCAAGGGGTTCCGCCTCCACCGGTGTCGACCGGCCCCGCGACGTCACCTCAAGCGGCGACTCATCAAGACCCACATCCGGTTTTCGCGACGACGTTCGACCAAGGGGGAAATGGTTTTACGAACCAAGACCCCCAAAGTTCGAACACTCAGTTTCACGGGACGCCCTACCAAGGCCCGATAATCGAAGGGCCACCGTTCCCATATCAACCGCCGTTCCAAGTCCCGAGACAATTTCATCAAGGTCCACACTACGCCCCTCACACGCACGAGCCTCGATTTCCGCATCCGACCGGGCCCGTGCCTCAATTCCGAAATCCGATACCTCAAGACTATCCACGAGCGCCCGCCGTCAACGAAAATCCTTATGCCGCTCGCGATATCGGAGGACACCCTTTCGCCACTCCCGACGGGGGCCCTACCAACAGTATAAAAGAAGTGTCGAGGCCGTACATGGGCGATTTCTCCTCTTGTATTCGATTGAGCCCCGAGGCTCTCGAATACGACTTGCGGCCGATAGACTTGAACCGACTACCTACGTTCCACGGCTTACCGAACCAAGATGCCCTGCAATTCCTACGAGTCTTTTCATATACGGTGTCGAGCTTTCCGCGCCAAGGGCTTCATATCGATCAAATCAAAATGAGGTGCTTCCCATACACGATGAAAGACAAGGCCGTGGATTGGCTCATGACTTTGCCGTCCGACTCCCTTACCAATTGGGATATGGTCACTGAGCGATTCATGGAAGAGTACTATTCTCAAGAGAAGACGGCCGACTTTAGAGCTAAGATTGTCTCGTTCTGACAAGCGAGCGACGAAACTTTCTACGAGGCATGGGAGCGATTCAAGGGGTACCTTACTAAGTGCCCACACCATCGATTTACCGGCGACTTCTTAAATCAGTTCTTCTATAATGGATTGGCATTCGCATCGAAGCGAATGGTGAACAACGCCGCCGGGGGAAATTTAGACGGCCGATCAACGAGGGAATTATACGATATTTTTGTAAACATGGCCGCCGATGATCAACGCATGAATATCTTGGAGCAGAAGGAGCACGTAAAAGAGGTCTCGACAAGTGCCGAGCCCGAGTGGGCCTGAAAGATCGCCGAGCTAGAAAGCCAAATAGCCTCCCTCATTCAACCGCAATCATTCACGAATCCGATGGAGATTTTCCCTTCGTGTGGCACGTCGGGTCATGGAGCAAGTGCATGCCCGAAAGCTTATGAACAACCGAGCGAATTCGACGAGCAAGCTTATGCGGTTCAAGGTTATCAAGCCTATCGACATGGAGCTCCATATCTACGAAGGGACCATCCTAACTTTAGATACAGAGACACGTCCCAAGCGCTATTGCCACCCAGTTTTCAAACACACCAACTTCGTTCTCAAGCCCCGATGGCACAACAAGCTCAACCACCGCGCCCTCAAATCTCGTATGCCGCTCGACCACCTTTTCCACCTCCTCAAGCACCGTTCCCGGCTCCCCAAGACCATCCAACACCGCGACAATCAAACCTCGAATCCGTCTTATCCGAGCTAAGCAAACGGCTTTTGAGTTTGGAGACACAAATGGGGAAAATATCTACGGATGTCAATGAACTAAAGAAAGCACGGGACAAGGACAAGATACCAAGTCAACCGGCCCAGGCTCAAGCCGTGACCATTCTCCGAAGTGGCAAGGTGGTAGACAACAAGGTCGCCCTACCCGACGACGGACCTTCGACGAGCGTTCAAGAGGAGCGTGCTACTCCGGATTCGAACGAGCCCGCAGCCGCTCCTAACCCTCCCACATCACTCTCTAGTGGCGAGGCGAAGGGGTCCCAGGCTGACGGGGGGTTACATAAGTCCGCCACGCCGTACCGACCTCCTATTCCATATCCGAGCCGTATCCGATCGMCGAAGCAAGACGACCAATTCCTCGAGCTATACAAGATGTTATCAAAGGTCAACATAAACCTTCCTTTGCTCGACATAATCCAAAATATCCCCGATTACACGAAGTTCTTCAAGGAGCTAACATCGAAGAAACGCCGATTCGAAGAAAATGAGAAAATTTGCATATCGAACGCGGCAAGCATTGCCCTTAGCAATACTCTACCACACAAAGAAGGTGATCCGGGGAGTTTTTGTATCAAGATTACCCTCGGAAACGGCAAAGAGACACGAGGGATGCTTGATCTCGGAGCGGGGATTAACTTGATGCCCTATTCCATTTTTAAGCAATTAGAGTTAGGCGATCTCAAGGAGACGAGGATGTGTTTGCAACTAGCCGATCGATCTGTCCGATACCCGAAGGGCGTGGTCGAAGATGTGTTGGTACAAGTCGGGAGCCTCATTGTGCCGGTGGATTTTGTGATATTGAGCGTCGGGGAAGTGAGCAACGAGGGCCGAGAACACACTATCTTACTCGGGAGGCCCTTCATGGCTACGACGAACACCTTGATCGATGTGAAAAATGGGAAGTTGTATTTCTCAGTTTTGGGCGATACGGTAAATTTCTCGATTCATGACTTGGGAACCGTTCCGCCATCTTCCTTTCATGCCGATTGCTCTATGATCGACCCAATAGAAGAAATAGTGGAGGAAGCCGCTAAGGAGATCGTGAACGAGGATGTCGAGGACAAGAAGTGGCGAACAATTTGATCGGAGGGGGTTATTGATATATTTGAGTTATCAAGCGTAGAATCACCCCTTTGGGAAAAAATGGAGCTCAAGACTCTCCCGAGCCATCTCAAATACATTTACTTGGAAAGCGAAGAGGCCAAACCCGTGATCATCTACGCCGAGCTTTCTCCGAGAGACGAGGCAAGATTTGTGGACGTTTTGAAGAAGAACAAAAAGGCAATAGGGTGAAGCCTGGCCGATATCAAGGGCATAAGCCCCTCCACTTGTATGCATCGGATCATCCTTCAAAAAGGAGTGAAACCATCGAGGCAAAGCCAGTGACGACTAAACCCAAATCTAATGGAGGTTGTGAAGGACAAGATATTGAAACTTGTGGCCGAAGGGTTGATATTCTCGGCCGGGGAGAGTGAATGGGTAAGCCCAGTACACATGGTGCCGAAGAAGAGCGGGATAACCGTAATCGAGAACGAAAGGGGCGAACGTGTGACGACCCGTGCAACCACCGGTTGGAGAATGTGTATAGACTTTCGAAAGCTCAACGCCGCCACCAAGAAGGACCACTTTCCGCTCCCGTTTATTGACCAAATGTTGGACAAGCTCGCGGGGCATCATTCATATTGTTTTCTCGATGGATTGTCCGGATACTATCAAATCGCTATCTCGCCGGAGGACCAATCCAAGACGACATTCACGTGCCCCTTCGGCACCTATGCCTTCCGACGTATGCCTTTCGGTTTGTGTAACGCGCCTGCTACTTTCCAACGTTGTATGCTCTCGATTTTCTCCGACATGCTCGACAAGTACATGGAGGTATTCAAGGATGATTTTTCGGTTTACGGCTCCACGTTCAAAGAATGTCTCGATCATTTGTCAAAAGTATTGGAGAGGTGCGTGGAGAATCACCTCACCTTGAGTTGGGAGAAAAGCCACTTCATGGTGAGAAGTGGGATCATTTTGGGCCACGTAGTGTCATCCAAGGGAATTGAAGTGGACAAGGCAAAGATCGATGTGATAAAAAATCTCCCGCCCCCAATCAACGTGAAGGGAGTTCGAAGTTTTCTTGGTCATGCAGGGTTTTATAGGCGGTTCATCAAGGATTTCTCAAARCTTAGCCGTCCTTTGTGCCATTTGCTGAGTGCCGATGCCCCGTTCGTTTTTGATAATACTTGTCGATTGGCTTTCGATTCGTTAAAGGAAAGCTTGACCTCGGCTCCCGTGGTGGTGGCCCCGGATTGGTCCCTCCCGTTTGAAATAATGTGCGATGCATCAAACGGAGCGGTGGGGGCCGTCTTGGGGCAAAGAGTGGACAAGCTACTTCGGGTAGTCTATTATGCGAGTCTAATGCTCAACGACGCCCAAAAGAACTACACGACTACTGAGAAAGAGCTCCTTGCCGTCATTTTTTCACTTGAAAAGTTTCGAGCCTACATCATTGGATCGAAGGTTGTTGTGCATAGTGACCATGCGGCGTTACGATATCTTTTCAACAAGGCTCAAGCGAAGCCTAGGCTCATCCGATGGATACTCTTTCTTCAAGAGTTCGATGTGGAGATCAAGGACCAAAAGGGGTGAGAGAACGTTGTAGCCGATCATCTCTCTCGCCTCGAAGCCCCAACGGGAGAAAAGGAGCTAATTGGAGAGAATCTTGCACATGAGAACTTATTTGTCATTTCTGCCGCACCGTGGTATGCCGACATCGCCAATTACCTTGCTAGTGAAGTACTCCGCCCGGACCTATCTCATCATGAGAAGAGAAGGTTTCTCTCCAAGTGCCGAGAGTATTAATGGGATGACCATCACATGTACAAGATCGGAAAAGACGGTGTGTTGAGACGGTGTGTTCTGGACGTGGAGAAAGGGGAGATTTTGACAAAGTGCCATGATCACCTAGCCGGAGGACATTTCGGCGGGCAAAAGACCGCTCACAAGGTTCTCCAATCGGGATTCTATTGGCCGAGCCTCTTCAAGGATGCCCACGACCATTACCAAAAGTGCGATCGATGCCAAAGGACCGGAAGTATAGGAAAAAGGAACGAGACGCCGATGACATATAATTTGGCCGTAGAGATATTCGACGTGTGGGGGATCGATTTCATGGGCCCCTTTCCGAAGTCTCATGAGTTCGAATACATTTTGGTTGGAGTTGATTATGTTTCGAAGTGGATTGAGGCAATTCCGACGAGGAGGAATGACGGCGACACTGTGGTGAAGTTTGTGCGCAGCAACATCTTTAGTCGATTCGGAGTTCCGAGAGTGATTATTAGTGACGGCGGCAAACACTTCAATAACAAGCTACTCGAACGGGTGCTGAAGAATTATGGAGTCGTTCATAAGGTATCCACGCCATACCACCCACAAACGGCCGGTCAGGTTGAAACGAGCAACCGTCAAATCAAGAACATTCTCGAAAAGACCGTACAACCGAACAGAAAAGATTGGTCATCAAAGCTCGTGGATGCCTTATGGGCTCTCCGCACGGCCCATAAGACGGTTCTCAGAATGAGTCCCTATCGCCTTGTGTACGGGAAGTCGTGCCACTTACCGGTCGAAATGGAACATAGAGCCTTGTGGGCCATCCGAGCGTGCAATCTCGATTTGAAACAAGCCGGCGAGGAGCGGAGGCTCCAAATTGAGGAGCTTGACGAGCTAAGAAACGAGGTATTCGAGAGGCTAACTGGGATGCCTGTCAATCGACTGCACAATCGATCGACGTGATCAAATCGACTGGATTCCAGGGGTTTTAAGATTTTTCCAAGAGCAGTCGATCGACTGGTCATTTGATAATCGAGAGCCAGTCGATCGACTGACGCCCGATCGACTGCAACGGCGGAATCGACTGGATTATAGGGACTTTCGTACTTTTTGACGAGAACAGTCGATCGACTGTCGGCAGTCGATCGACTGCAGTCGATCGACAGAGGAATGCAGTCGATCGACTGCACGGACTGCCCAGAATCCTGCGCTCTATATATAGCAGTCGATTTCTCCCCCAAATCGACAGAAATCGGGGGAGCGAAAAAAATAGAAGAGAAAAAGAGCAGAAAAAATATATAAAAAAAAGGGAAAGAAAAAGAAAGAAATCGACTCTAGTCGATTGACAAGGCCAAGTTTACGCGGGAATTCCTGTTTTTCATCACCTTCTCCGTTCCAAATCCTTCCGTGGTTAATCGATTCCTCGTTCCTTTTCCGAATAAATTCGAGGTACTTCGCTTGTTCTAAATCTTTGAGGAGCTTGGAAATTGTTGTTGGTTGTGTTTGTGGGTAGGAGTTGGGCCCTTTGTTTTTGATTTTCCTTCTCAAAAATCCTGTCTACCATAAAATGTCCCAGTGAACGCTTGGTTTGAATTTTTCAAGTTTTTCCATTCTCGTTCGTTCCTTACGTTCTTTGAATCCCCACTACAAACTCGTCCACATTCTTCCCCATTTTCACCTTATACCATGGATGGCCACTCCGACGACGAAAATGTTTTCGGCTTTCAACAATACCCCGATATCGCCGGAAATTACGGTGCCCCCTTCCCCATCTATTCTACCGACGAGGGGGAACTTTTCCAAAACCTTTCCCAGCGACATTTCGCTACCCCTCGTTTCATTAACATTGAGCGTTTAGATGAATGGGTGGCGAACGGGGACTATGATGGATTCGGCACGCGTCTACTAAGTTTCATCGACACGATGAATGGCCGGATGTTCGCGTCCTTCCGAGCACCGGCTTATCAGGAGCTAGTGCTCGAGTTTTTCACCTCGTATCAGGATACGCGTGACAGGGGTTTTGATGTGCGTTTCGGGGGAGTTACGCGCCGTATCGATCAGGGGGTGATACAAACGGTGCTCAGTCTTGACTGCCAGCAGTCCTCGTACACGCAGGTGAGTGGCTAAATTGAGATTGCGTTTTGGGGGACTATCACGGGCAGAAATGGTAGCCGGGATCGTTACTCGGCGTCGGCGATCGTCGACTTGGAATTGCTTGGGGCTTACAAATTATTTGCCCACGTCATAATGGGCAAGCATGAAAGCACCAACCTCACTCGGCACGAGATATACGTGCTTTGGTGCCTATGCAATGGACATCCGGTCCCGTTTTTTCCATTGATCCGAGCACAAATTGAAGGGATTCGGAGGACGAGAGGAGGAAGCGTCGCCCGAGTCGGCATGGGGCCGATGATCACCGTTCTCGCCCGCTACTTCGGGTTTGAGGCCGAATCGGCGAACTTGACGAGGGTCAATCTCTTAGAATTAACGTTCAAAATGCCGAGAACCCCAACGAACCCGGCGAGCCGACGCCAACGCCACCGGGAGAATGAACGAGGCGAGGCCGGCGACGTCCCGAACGCCGGTTCGGGCGCGCCTTTTGGAGAAGGCACGAGCCAAGCGGCAGTCCCGCAGTACGGAGGTCCGAGCACCGGCTCGGGTCCCGAGACGGGTTGGGAAAATTTCCAACAAGCCGTGTTCTCCCGGTTCGATCAAATGAACGTTCGTTTCGACCGTCTCGACGAGGGGCAGGAAAGGCACGACCGAGCTCTCCACAGCCTCCAGCGCCGGCTCTTTTTGATCGAGACTCGGATGCGTCGAGACGACGACGACGACGATGAAGGCGGCAACGGTGGAAATGAAAATGAGGAGGAGGAGGAAGAAGAAGACGAGGCCGCAAACCTCCGTTCCCGACCTAGGAGACGTCGTTAAAATCTCCTAACTTATCCTTTGTTTTTGTGTGTTATTTTATTTTGTATTTCGATTATGTTCGTTTATTTCTTATCCCGTTTATTGTAAACAAAAAAAAAATCCTTTTAATTGCTTTTGTTTTTATATATAGTTTCTTTTTCATTATTTTGAATTTATTTCCTAATTATCAAACAAATAAAAAAAAAATATATATATATATATAAATAAATAAAATATTAAATAAATCCAAACAAATTAAAAAAAATTCAAAAATCAAAAATATTTTTGTTTTTGTACATAGTTCCTTTTTGTGCAAGTTTTTCCACCTTACCTAACCGTGTAGATATCTCGTTGCTTTCCTCGGTTCCCGACAATGACCTTTGCACAACCACGACGACATGAGCCCGGAGATAGGGGCGTTTCTTTACCCTACAACTTTTTACCGCTTTTATTAACTTAATTACGCAATGAGGACATTGCTAGGTTTTAAGTGTGGGGTGGTTAGAATCGTCTTAAGTTTTTCATTTCGTCGTGTGCTTGCTTGTTTTAGTTTGAGAAACGTGTGTGCTATTGTTGCTTGGACCCTTGGCAAAGTGACGCGGTTTTGATGATTTGTTAGGATGTTTAGTTTTTCGATCGAATTTAGTGGATTTAGGTGGTTTAACTTGTTGGGATTCCTGTTCGGTTTTAGCTTCGTGCTATCCTTGTGCTCGTTTGGAACTAGTGCCTCGACTAGCCCTCATCATTAAACACTCTCTATAGGTTTTTGTTGTAATATGGAGTCATCAATTGCTCCACGTGCTCGATCGAAAAATTCGAAAGTTGCTAGTAGCAACGAATGATCGGAGTCATTTGATAGCCTCGTATTTCTATATTATTATGCAAGTACCTCACGTCTACGGTACATAAAAAAAAAAAGAGAAAAAGAAAAAGAAAAAGAAAAGAAAAGAAAAATACGAAAAGAGATGAATAAACGAGGATACGTTATAAATCCTTGAAGTTATTGTATAGCACGTTTTTTTTCTTCCATTTGTTTTGATTTTTAGTATACTTTTGTAAAGAGAAATGTTGATGATCTTGGCTAGTCGGGAGTCGAATAACGGTTCGAGCGTGGTTAGACCTTAGCCGGGGCAAGGACGGGGAGACCGACTTGTTGGATCGTTTAAGTCCTTTTAGGTTTCGGAAGTCGATCTAAATTACCTTAGCAAATCACATTGTCGTCCTTTTAGCCAAAGCTAACAAACAACGTAGCGTACGACGCCTCGAACTATTTTTGTGCATTAGCCTAGGGTTGGTCGGGGGTAGTTTTGTAAATATACGTTAGTTTTGCTTGAGGACAAGCAACCGTTCTAAGTGTGGGGTGGTTGATTTGCATCTTTTTGTACATATTTTCATTTTCGTTTTTGTTTCACGTTGCGTGTTTTTCGCTAGCTTTTTGTTGCTTTAGGAGTCGGGTTGGTCGTTTTTCGTATTTCTAGATTTTCTTAGTTTTTGTACGTTTTGTTATTAATTTTCGTAGATTTTCACGTTTCCGTTTTTCTTGGCCGTAGGACGTCCAAGCGGGGCCCTCGCTCGTTTGGGATCGTTGGTACTCGACTCGGGAATGGACGGATAAAGCAAGGAAGCGCAACGGACGAGGTTCGATAAACCGGCGGATGCGAAAAGGACGAGAAATCGAGCCGGGCGCTGGAATCCAGTCGACCGACTGAATGTTCAGTCGATCGATTGACCTTTAAGTCGATCAACTGAACCGGCTAAAATCGACTGGATTCCAGCGAGTTTTGAAGTTTTTGACATGGCAGTCGATCGACTGCCTACTTGGCCGATCGACTGCTGTCGATCGACTGGGCCCTCCGGAGATCGACCAAATTACAGGGCTTCAGGCCGTTTTTGACATCGCAGTCGATCGACTGCCGACACGATCGATCGACTGCCAGTCGATCGACTGCTTTTTCTCAGTCGATCGACTGAAAAGCAGCAATTTTGAAGATTTAAGCAATCAGACGTCTTTTCAAATGGCAACTTGCTCCTGATAGCTTTCTCCCCCAAGGAAGCTCCCCAAAACCAGCTTTTTCTCCAGTTTTTCATATTTTACTTATTTTAATTTCTAAAATTCCTAGTAATTAGTTATGGATTAATCAAGCTTAGATCTTAGTTGTGTAATGTTCAAACTTTGTTTTAAGCTATCTTTTGTGAAGAACCAGCCAGCTTTCAAGCTTTCCTCCTTCAAGCTTTTTGTAATCACATACATTTGGTAATATCCTTCTATAATCTARTCTTATTTTCATGTTATTCCTTTTTAATATTGTATTGTATTATGGATCATTAGTTTAGTGTTTCTTTTGATCGTCAAACTTTCAATTTCATTTTTATAGCTTTCTAGCTTATGAACTTATGCTTTTAAGTTATTAAGTTGAAATCAATTTCTAAGTTGTAAAAGTTGTTAAGATCTTCCTTTTAAACCCTTAATTAATGTTAAGTACTTTGTTGACTTACTCGAATAAGTTGACTTTGATTTTCCCTCCATTTTCCTAATTTCAAATTATTAGGTTTTAATAGTTAATTAGTTTAAATTGTTCGTTTTTAATATAAGCTTTAATTTCCTTTAAATGTTTTAATGTTTTTAAATTTTAAGTTTCAATTTAAATCTTAGTTATAAAAACCGAAAAATGATTATCGCTTTCTAGGTTAAATTAGCTTAATCGAACCGACGATAAGAACGAATAAGAAAACCGACGACCGATCACATCCATCCTCGAGAGACACGACTCAGGACAACTCACCGCATCTACAGTCGACTCCGTACTATTGCGGAGATGATTTCTAGTGCGTCGAGAAATCTTCGATCAGAAGCGACAATGTAATACGGGTGGAGTGTTTGAAGTTGCATTGCATGTACCTATATTTCAAAAATTATTTAAGTAGCATCGCACGACTCATTGCTTGGACGGATTTTCATTTCTTGCTGTACTTTGAATCTATCGTTCGTTCGAGGACGAACAAACCAATTAAGCGTAGGGTAGTTGATTAGCACATATTTGTCCTTATTTTTAGTAGTTTTATAGCTTGTTTTTCTTATTATTTTTGGTATAATTTGGGTAGTTTAAGCTCTAATTCGCATATTTGTACTCTCAGCTTATTTTAAAGCTTTTTGACCTAGATTGATGCAAATAAGTGATTATTTGTGGTTTTTCACTTTACAGCTAAGTAACCGGAAGAGTTCAGTGCGTAATTAGATGAAGTTGATGTTCAAGAAATGGAGAACGAGCTTTCCGATGAACGAGTAGCAAAAAGATTACTTATACTAAAAGGGGGGGGGGGGGGTGATTGTTTTTATTATCTAAGAATTTAAAACACATGAACAATAATTAAAACTAGGTATTTTAATTCAGCAATAGGAACTTATAAACTAGAGAAATTATTCTAAGAACTCAAGCAAGATTAACTAGCGTAAA
>BMAC01000081.1:141117-168932 GCA_014905375.1 Phtheirospermum japonicum
CTAAGGTTTGTAACATGAAATCACTCAAGAACAATTATTAAGATCCCACTACTTAATTGCATAAATTCAAACGAAGAAAGCGATTAAAGAGTTTGAGTACTTATTTAAACTAAGGAATGCAGTAGATTCTCCAGCTAATCCGGAGAGGAGGGTTGATCTTTGTCGAAGAACGAATCAGCGAACTGATGGTTGGAACTCGGAGCTTCGCGATCCTCGAATCTTCGATCTTGATCTATTATTTGTGATATGGGATTGTGATGGTGTTGTTCTCGAGCCAAGAGGATCGAATATTCAGAGTGTGGGAGGTAGGGTATCTCCTTTTGGGACATACTTAAAAGGGTTTATATAGTTTTACCTTAACTTGGAGCATAAGAAACCCAAAAATCCCAATTCTGGGCCGCCGCGTCGATGGTGCGTCGACTGACGCGTGCCGGTGCTCGGCGTCGCTGCTGCCTGGGTGTGCGCATCGACTGGGCGGGTGCATCGACTGACGCGGGCTTACATCGACACTTCAGAATGTAGAGTCGGCAGTGCGTCGGCCTTGCATCGACTGACGCGGATCATGGCTCGCGTCGACGGAGCGTCGACGCTCGTGTCAATCGACGCGACAGAGCGTCTTCCTCAATTTCTCGATTGCATTTGAACAAACTATTTGAGATTTCCAATTGTATGTTCCTCGAGAGACGACTCGAGTCAAGTTGCCAAACTACGCGCGACCTCGTTCTCTTGTGGGCAAGCTATTGATATTTTGACAAATTCTCATAAGTAGGCAACACAAAAGCTTGAATCAATATACGAACAAACATTTTTGAAAACCTTTGGCATTCCGCGGAAATGACGCTAAAATTTGAATTGAAATTTTTGAACACTTGCTTTTTATAAAAAGTAAAAATCTCATCCGCAAGAGAACGGGATCAGTTGTAAGTGGCAAGTTGGCTCGAGTCGAATCTCTCGAGGAATGAAAAATGGAATTGAAAAATGTTCATTTAAACACAAATATAAACTAAATATGCGATTAAATTAGTTGTTTGTTTGTTTGGTTTAATAACTAAAATCAACTACTAAATGATTCAAGCAAAGCATCAAATTAAATTTCAAATACGATAATTGAAAATGAAAGCATAAACAACGAAACACAAGCAATATCAAAACGTGTTCGACAAAATGACGAGAATGAAAATAAGTAATAAAGTGACTAACATTCAAACAACGAAGGATCAAATAGAAACGAATGCATGAATGATCAAATAACCCAACAAATTCACAAGTCAATTTAAATATGAATGGCACCGAAACATCCAATTCAACGAAATTCAATATCAACACAAATTATAATATGAAATTCAATAATTCAACTTTAAGAAACGAAATCAAGAATCGATCTAAGGATATCACCCAAGTGTATTAAAATACGAGCTGCAGAATAATAACCTCAAGCTATCAAAATGCTAGAACTTCGTTCCAAACACCGGATCGTACAAAAACAAGAAATCAAGTTCTAAATTCAATGAAAGATCAAGCTAGAAATGAAAAGATGAAATTCAAAAGTTTAAACTTGGAAAGTAGGTTTCCAAATGGTAACTTTTTGAGTCTGGTAGAATCTGATGTGACATCACTTATATAGTGTCGGACGAGGAGGGCGTCATGGTAAACTCGCACGAAAATTATGACCATCAATCGACTTTCGATTGGCATCGATCGACGGTGTCTCTGGCGTTGATCACCATCGATGTCGGGCATTGGTCAACGATGGCGCGTGGCTCTCGACGTGTCGATCGACCAAGGGCGTCGACTCTGCTGGTGGTGCCCGTCTATGACATATCGACGGGCGGCGTCGATCGACGTATGCTGGAAATTCTCGGCACGTCGGTTGACAATTTCCTTCAACATCGGCGTTAGTGCTGCATCGATGGTCGGTGTCGATGACGCGTCGATCGACGACAACTTCATGTTCCTCATCTAGATTTCGTCATTTCGAAGCTGAAAAAGAGAATTAAGCGTAATTAGAATGACAACTTACGAAACGAGAGAGAAAAGGTGTTAAACGAAATAAAAACGAAACGACCTAAAAAAATACTAAACAAAAGAAAAGGAAAAGAACAATGATCTAAAACCTATTATACCACGCAAAATAAAATGTAAAAACACACGGAAAACACACAAATTTGTACAAATCACGAATTATATTAATAAAGGCATTTTTCTTTATCTTATATTTAAGCTTTTATTATAATTGCACGTATGATAAAGTCCTTAGACCAATTTAAACTATGGGATATGGTTGCGCATACGATGGCAATCATGGAACTATTTCTAAGGTTTCGGTCTTAAACATGTTCCAAGTCAATGGGCTTTTCGAGATAGGACATTGAATAGCCCGTTAAGACTTGCGCATATGATACATGCTTCTAGGACAAGGATGTTGCATTCCATTATTATCAGCATTGTGACGCGAGTGCATATATGTAGGTGCATGTTAGAGAACAAGTTCATTGAACATGACCCGATAGAAACTCTTAATTGGAAGATTTGTCCGTCGAATAAGAATTTCTATATTGCAATAGTACGTGATTAATCTTTTGATTTGAGGTACGATGGTAGTCTTGTTCACATCATGCAATGCTTAGATTTATCTTTTGATTGCTTGACAATCGTAAAAGGGTATTTTGGGTATTGTATCGATGTGCATGGAGGTTTGTCTGTAGCCAACATAGAATTCGACACTTGTCTATGGACAAAGAAGTATCCTGTGAGTTTTTATAGTTTGTGATTCAAAGACCTTGGCCAGGGCTCGATGAATATTGATTCATAAATGAATTACTTAAACTTGAAATGAAACCACAATTATTAAATCAATTGTGTTTCGATTTATAAATCCATACCAAAGATTTAATCGGGAAACTAGTTGTCGAAAGGATCGTACATGTATGGACTTCAATTGAAATAGGTTTGCTCGCTATTTTACCTAACACTGGGTAGTCATGCAACTTGCTGAATGTTGCTATGATTTGTAGGTTTTTGAACTTAAAGAGTTAATCTCAAGAAAATTAATTAATTAATTAGGTTAATTAATATAATAAACTATTATTTTGTAAACTTACAAAAGTTGTAAGCCTACTGCTAGTGTTAGTCGTGAACCTAAGAGGGTCACAGGTAATTTTTGTTGTTGACATTTCAAGATCGATAACTCCAATTGTTGAAATAATTAATTAATTTGGATGAGACATTAATTTAATTCAATTGTTGGGTTAAATTTTAATTATATAATTTGATTGGCAAACACTTGTGTTAGGCCAGATTGACGGGTCATGACCCGTTAGGCCATTTGACCCGGTATTATAATGTATTGGTTTTTGTATTATGATGTATTGATTTTTATACTTGAAAGTATTCATTTTCATAAATCTCTGACCCGTGTTATGATGTATTAGTTTTTGTACTATGATGTATTGTACTGTAATGTATTGATTTTTTATTATAATGTATTGGTTTTTGTACTATAATATATTAGTATAAAATTTGTCCTAACGAACGGTCCATTAGTTTGGCCTGACAAGAGTGTTGCCCAATTTGATTATGTAATTAAATCTAATTTGATTAGAAATCTCAATTAAAAGAATATATTAAATTAGTCAATTAGATTGATTAATTTAAACTCATGGAATTAATTAATTGGTTGAATTAATTAAATAGTTGGATTCTAAATACAAGTCCATTTAAATTTCTAGTCGGCCCTAATTGTAGAAATCCACCAGAATAATTGAAGACTTTTAAAATAAAATTAATTTATATTATATATTTGTATATAATATAAATATATATATAAAAGGTAATTGAGATCAAGTCATACTATTTTTTTGAAAGAGTTTAGATCTAATTAATTAACCCAATTAATATATTATATATACATATATAAGAAAGAAAAAGAAAAGGAAGAGCCGTAGCCCTTTTTTTGCATCAAACCCTTTTGATTGAAAAAAAAAACTACCGTCTTTCTTTACTTCTTGAGAAGAATACAAAATAGAGCCGTATTTTTAAAGAAAAAGAAAGGGAAAGCTGTAACTTTCGGAAAACAGAGAAGGAATTATCTTTTCTTTTATTTTTATTTTAGTCTTCAATTATAGATTATAATTAATTGATAAATTTTATATACAATAATTAATTTTCAATTAATTGTTATTCCTTTAATTAATTTGAAAAACGGAACAATTCTACTAGTGAAGAATTTTTCCGGTGTCACAACTAAAAGGTGGACTTGATTAGTGGGGATACAATTGGATATGTACGGCGAGAGTATTGGTGTTAGCCACATAACTGAGAATTGATTACCTCTCATTCGTTGCTTGAAGAAATTGATTGCAAGGTATTAAGTTTTCATAAGAATCAAAATTTGTATTCCATACATAATAATGAAAAATGACGGTTGTTAAAATCGCTAAAAAAACCAACGGGGTTTAATATATATATATATATATATATATATATATATTGATGTAGTATTATAATAATTAATTGAAGATTTTAAATTCCACTGCGTAGAACCTGTGCGGTTAAAGCGAACCCAACAATGGTATCAGAGCCACAGTTTGCATTTTCATTATTGGATTTTGATTCTATTTATATTTATGATATAAAAATATTTTAATTGTTAAAAGGATTTATTTTGTGTGTGATAAAATTAGTTTTATGTGATTTAATATTGGAACAAATCGATTTAATTAAAAGACTGTTGAAGGAAAAATACAATTAGTGTGCATTCGTCAACAAGTAACTGATGAGGGATAGTTTAGGTATTTATTAAAAATTTTATATATTATGGAAACATGTAATTGGTACCCTATATAAAGGGAGTCTTTGATGAATAAGTGAACCCTAATTTATACCTTCTTCTTTGTCTCTCTCTTTTATGTCTTCTTCTTATACTTTTCCTTTTACAGCATGAAACTCTAACCTATTGAGAGTGATCGAGAATAAGCCTCCATACCCTATACACAATTTTCGTGGGTCATTCTTCTAACTGCGTTATATGTTTGAAAAATCGGTTTCTCAAGTTTCAACCGTTGGATCAAGCTCAAAATTTTACATAACCTTCCAGACCTTTTGAATTACATTCTGAACGGTGAAGATTGGATTCGAAGATATGAGAAAATATATATAAATTTTCGAATAAAGCAGATTTTGCTTTCGCAATTTTCTGTGCAGAGTTTTTCAAAACAAGATTTCTCACAATCTAACCGTTGGATCAGGACAAATTTGGGTATATTATTCTAAACTTATAGAAGTAGAATATTAATGGTGGAGATTTACATATGAGGTCTTAAGAATTCGATGAATCTTGAACAGAGCTGATCCCGTTTCTCGAATCTATCTGCCCAGCTTATTTTAAAAATATTATTACGCACAATCTAACCATTTGATGAAGCTGAAATTTTGATATATTATTCAAACCACGTATAGGTTGAGTCCGTATGGTGGATATCGGGTTTGAAGCATTGTATAATCCGAAACCGCAAAGGCAAATTAGGAAAGAATCATAACTTTCCTCCAAGGTAAATGCAACTAATAAGTATTTGTTACAGGGCCTTGCATGCGAGACCTGTGGGCTACGTCCATGGCTTGACGCGTTCTTGATGTCGGCCATCATCCTTTTCACTCAATCTTCACATTGTCAACTCATCATGAGAGTTATTGGGCTTGGCCCATCTTCTAACCTTTGCTTGGGCCAGCTTTGAGCAAGTTTGAACCTATAGAATAAAATAGTATAAAAAACCTAAAAAGCGAGAAAATTTTGACTAATAATAAAAAGACAAAATAAACTAAAAAAATACAAAATAAATCAAATTAAATCAAATTACAACAATGACTCAAACAAAACACAGAAAAAGAGATACAAACACACACACACACACACACACACACACACATATATATATATATATATATATATATATATATATATGTGTGTGTGTGTGTGTGTGTGTGTGTGTGTGTGTGTGTGTGAATTCCACCACACTTAACTTTTTACTTGTCCATAAGCAAAATAAGACCTAAACTTAGATAATAAGGACCTAACTCACCCGATGGACTAAAGACTAATGCATGCAAATGAATTGAGAATTGTTGCATTTCGTCACTCACAAAAATGATAAATCACTTCCCTAATATTTTGGATATATCGCTTAACCTTACTTCTGGTTTATTAATACAATGAGTTATCCTAAAGAAAAATAAATATATGAGTGTTTAGGACTATGATATTTGTTGCATCATGCAACTTACATAATCTTTGATAAGACTCAATAGAGGCATCATGGAGGCATAACATCTCACAGTTTATTACAAATGCCTAATTAATAGAGATCATCGGAGTATGGGGCTATTAAAAAATATTCAACTTTTGCTCAAGATATATACGGATAGGCCAAGGCTCAATGCACTTACACAAGAAACCTACACTTCAAACCCCACAATTATAATAAAGCCTAAATGAAAATCTAAGGCGCCTAACCAACGTCTCAAGTGGCGTCACTTTTCCAAGGTTCCAAATAATGTCAACTACACTACGATTCGTTCATTTCCACAAGCAAGCATACATAAGAAACATCAAAACAAGGACAAACTCCCCCACACTTAAATGCAATGCTCTCATTGAAAAAAAAGCAATACAAAACAGCAAAAGAGAAAGGTAAGAGATACACCCCTAACATCGTGCTTGATGTGAAGAGTCAAATGGTGATGTCCATACAGGTTTCCAAAGCAAAAGAACCTACAAAAAGGGTAAGTGGGAGAAAAAGAAAACACAAGATATAGAAAAATAAAAAAATGCACACGAAATAAAAAATATAACACTTAAAAGCAAGTAAAACTTGGGTTGCCTCCCACGAAGTGCTTATTTAACATCTTTAGCTTGACGACATATTCATAGTAATGTTATCCGAGATCTAAGAACAGGTGATGATCATGACACACTTTATTTTTGTCCAAAGTAAGAATGAGCAATAGTAGTGCTATGGCGGACATATAAAGCAAGTAACAAAATAAAATAAATGAGTGCACCATCTTTCTAAGGCAGCGTAAAGATAGAATAATCCAAGAAAAACTTGGCAAATAACGGGAGCAAGGTATGAGGCTTGACCATCGGAGAACAAAAACATCCATCAAGCATATAAACTCAAAGCTCTTGAAAGGAATTTGTAAGAACATCCAATTACCTAATAGGTCGATAAACACTTTCATTACCTCAATCTCCACCTCCTCAAAACCATATAAAGCATTATTCAGGAACAAAGGAAGGGTATCAGACTTCTTCAACACTACCTCTTCCACCACCTCAATCTCAAGTTTAAATAAAGTATCGGGTGGTGGTAAAGAAGCTCAACAAACTCAACCTCATCCATATTATACCTCTTCTCTCTGTCATCTCCATCATCCCGATAAAGAGAAATTAAGCTCAAGTCATCAACAACCGCCATGATCTCCATGGGACACACTCCCTTGTAATCATCTAATAATATATCTTTGTTGAACGACAAAGGGGCATTGACATACTCATGTAAAACCATCAAAATCAAATCATAACTCTCCACTAAAACCTCAAATGGCATCACCCCCACGCTTTTCATCAAAAAATCATCAATGAAAACAAGAGGGGAAATACATATATCCAGATCCTCAAACTCAACTTTCACCTCCTTACACAAATCCACAAATGTAGCATCTATGCTCAAATCACAAAAGTTGAGGGAGGCTCCACCACATCAAATATTGGCATCTCATCAACACCAAAGAGAGTTCTAAAAAGGTAACACTAGATAACGTATTGTCATAAGGTATCCATTTTACCTCATTACTAGACTCATAAACTTATTCAGGTAAAGGAAGTACAAAATAATAATCATAGCTCAGATCGTAAGAATGTGATGCACGGGGAGAATATTAAGCATTATATCCCAAATCAGGACTCTCTTAAGTTGGGTCATAAAGTCTCGTAACTTAGATTGTAGGGAATTGGATCAGGTGGAGCATAAGATTTGTAGCTCGTAGAATAAGATTTAGAAATTGGTGGATCATATAAATCATAGCTTGGGTGAGAAAATGGGAAATAGGTGGAGAATATGAATAATTATAGCCCAAAGTGTAAGAATTAGGAGGTGGGTCATAAGAATCAAAGCTTAGAGTGTAGTGAACATCAAAAAAATTTATGAATCGGCCATACATTTCATTCCATGTCATCTAGAAATCGGGTATCCATTCCAGGAACCATTTTCATGCCTGATCTGTTAATGTATTGTGGAAGAGTTGTATCTTCACTTCATTATCCATGAGGCCTTGAAGAGGATACGTTTAAGTGATGGAATCATAATCGCTCATAAATTGAAACAAATCCTCACTCGAGAACCCATGGAAACCTAAAAGTAGATTATATTGAGAATTCTCAAGAGAATAGTCTTGCATCTTAAGTTTAAATAGAGGCTTAGAAGCACAAATCAAGAGAGAGAGAGAGAAATGAATAAGGTTCATCATTGGATAGAGGATCATAGAAGGTGGCTCTTTATGGACTATGAGGAACATAAGGATCGTCTTATGGCGAAGGTACAATAATTTTCCATTTTCAGTTTATTACATCCTCGATCTTAAAAGATGTGGTTTTTCAATGTAACTTGCACACACAACTCTCAATAAACAAGATTATACATACAAATGGGAAATAAGATAAACAAACACAAAAAAGAAACACAAGCAAAGCACAAAATCAAACAAGTCTTAAGTTAAAATCACAAAAAACAAACACAAAAACCATAAAACCTTTGGCCTTCCCTGGCAGCGACACCAAAACTTGATTGGATGATTCATGCACTACTATTTTAAAAGTAGAGAAGTTTTAAATCTCTCCTGTAATAGGATGAGATCGATTATAGGGCGGCGAGTTATTCCCAAGTCGTGTCTCTCGAGAAAGGCTAATAGAATTTTTGTGTTTGGTATACGAAATGGTAAATAAGGAAAATAAAATCTATTCTAATAAAAAGGACACATTGCTTGAGGTTTGGTGTTTAACAACTAAGACGTATATTGAAATTGAAAACAATAATCAATTGTCTAGGGCACTAGACTCGTCTCCATGACCAATTGGGCAATCCTTATGCGAATGATCAATTGATACCTGTGACAGTCCTCACCTAGGTTATGAGATTATATGGCACTAATGCATTATGTTACTGTGTTAATAAAAAAGAATTGAGGAGCTTACATGGAAACTGATGTATCATGACACACGTGTCAATAAAAAATAAGATTTGAGGAATTTTTTTTAAGAGACATGGGGTTTGAACACACTTTGTATTATTTTTGATACCTGGCCCACAACTACTCCACCACATGGTCTTGATATTGTATTTTATTAACAAACAAATCTATATTCATATATAAATTTCATATTTCTTTTAACCCTACGTAATTTACCATGAACAAATATTTAAAAAAATAAAATTAGCAAAAAAAATAAAAAAATATAAAATATTATAATGTAATACTAAATAAACCTCAAAAATAGAAATAAAGAAAATTATTTAAATTTATATAATTATATTATAGGTTGGAAAAATAAAAAACTTAGAAATATTATAGAATAATAAAACAATCGTAAGAAGATTATAAAGCAAGTTGAACAAATATAATATGTAATCATAAATAATTACACGATATATTTAAAAATGAAAAACATAATATAAATATTATAAAGTAAATGTCAATATACTTTTAAATTAGATAAAAATATAATAAAATATGATTAACTTCTCAATAATCATTTTACAAATCTGAATAAGAAAGAAAAGAAATATTATAAAATAATATAAAAAATACAAAAAAAAAAAAGGTTTTGGGTTACAGGATCAATTGAGAACTACAAACATAAAGGTTTATACTTAATAAACCTCAAAACTTGAAATTCGAAAAATAGAATAATAAAATATTCTTAAATTTTTTATAATTAATTAATCAAGTTTGAAAATAATAAAAAAAACTTAAAATATTATAGATTAATAATATAGTCTTTAAAATTTATAAAGGATTTTAAATAAATATAAAAAAGTAAACATTTGATCATGATACAAAACACACAACGTAAATATTATAAAATAATAAAAAAAATGTTCAAAATACTTTGAAATTGGATAAAATATTATAAAGTGTGACTAAATACTAAATAAATATTCATAAATTCGAAAATAAAAATTATAAAATAATATAAAATACTAAAACATCAGATAAACAACAATAATAATGAAAAAGTATTAAAAAATGAGATTCCAGGCCACAAAATTATTTGAGAACTTTTATAGAATATAAAATATTATAATATAATAAATTAAACCTCAAAACTTGAAATTAGAAAATTTATATAATAAAATATTATATAAATTTATATAGCTATTTAATCAGTTTTCAAAAAAAAATTTTTGAAAATATTATATTATATTACAACAACAACAACAACAACAACAACAACAACAACAATAATAATAATAATAATATAAGTCGTTGAATAAGTTATAAAGTAATTTAAATAAATATACCAAAATAATTTTTAATTATTACATAATATTATTGTTCTATAAAAATATAATAAAGTGTGATTAACTTTTACATAATTATTTCATAAATTTGAAAAGGAAAACATGAGATATTATGCAGGCCAGCCTGTTAGCCTATGTACACGGGCGAATCTGGGTTAAGACCATGTGTTTTTGAGGGCTGGAGCGGTCTGGTTTGAGATCTGCCCATTTTCTTAATTTATAATTTATTAGTTTAATAAATTTATTATTAGAACTTATATTGGTTAAGATTGAAGAAATAGTTTTATTCTTTTATTTTCAATCTGCCCATTAGAAGATCATTAGAAGAATTTAGATATTATAGTAATTTTTTATGACATAAAAATAGAAATTTATAATAAAATTAAAAACTAAAAAACTGTCCAGCCCGCGAGTTGGCCCATTGACCCGCGTGCCCTCCCCATCCCGTTTTGGGGTATCCCACGGTTGGCCCGTTTGATAGTCCTAAAAATAATAAATAAATTTCGAAGCTCAAAATCAGAGAAATTATATAAAAAACTATTGTATAAGTTTACATTATTGTTTAAAAAATTTGAATAAAAAATATAAGAAATATTATAGGATAATAATATAATTCATTGAAAACTTATAAGTTAAATTAAATTAATATAGAAAAAATATATATATTTAATCATGAATAATTAATTAATATATTTAAAAAATGACATAATATTATAATATATTATAAAATAAATTTAAAAATACTTTTAAATTAGATAAAAACATAATAAAGTGTGAATAACTTGAAAATAAAATTAATTTTTATATTGTACTTATTAATTTTATAATTTACTTTTTTTTGTTTTTTATTTTAAATAATTGTTTAGTAGTTTTTTATATTTCTTACACAAATTATATTAAACTTATTGATTTTTTTTATATGTTTTATATTTCCGATGATTTTCTAATCTCAAATATATTGAATAAGTATTTGTAAGTTAATTATAAATTTATAAATTTTATTTATCTAAATTTATATATTTTCAATAGTATTTTGTATCTACTTTCTATTTTAACTTATTTAATTTTCCTTTATCTAAATAATTACTAAGAACTTATTTACATATCTTTTTATTTATTTTAATGATTCGTATGTATTTGTCACGAATATTTAGATATTTTGAGTCATGTTTGAGTCTTTCTACCATCTTCTTAGGTTAGGAATAAGCTAGTATGCATGTTTTTGCATTGTTTTGCCTTTTACTTAACTTTTCGACTTTCCATCCAATAACTGGTCATTTTGGACTATTTTTCTTATTTTTCTCTTACAGCTGAGTCACTTGGCAAAACCGAGACATGAAGACAAAGGATTCAGCGCTCGAAACAACCAAAAGAACACTGGTCCGATCGGATGTCTTGAATCTCCGATCGGACTGACTGACGAAACACATACCGGCCGGATAGACTGACACACTGATCGGACTTACGGATAGACACTTTTGTTCGATCGGACAAGTACGTTACGCATGCATGATTTTTGAAAATCTTCAGTTACGAAACGACCAAAAGCCTTTAAAAACTGCAGAGGAGACTAGGGTTTGGGACTACTGATGAGAGGGGACTTGGGAGAGGCTAGAGAAGCCACCAAACACCTCAAAGGTTGAGAGATTTGACACATCTCTCATACCTCTAGCGAAAAGCCCTTACGGCACCCATAGAACGGTTCGACTCATTGTAGCCATCGATCGTCGCTGGAATTCTGGGTTAGTGACAAGCCTTCGGATTCTACGCAAATCTCGGAGTGAGCTCATTCATCATCATCGCCCGTTGGAAGTAGTCCATCGATTAGTATTCTCTAAACTCGTTTTACTTGTAGTGATCGTAATTAGTTTGATTTGGTAATTTTTTTGAATCGTTTGGCGAAATCGTATTGATATTGTGTTGATAGTTCGCTGGAGTATTGAATATTGGTTTGTTACCCTCGTATTATAGTTTTTGGATGATTAGATTGTTAGTTCATTGAATGTTAATGTTCATGTTCGATTTATTTGATTGAATTGATGTGTCTTAATTATTCTACTTGGTTTGAGTCTTGATGGAATATTAAAATTTAGCATGTTTAATCTTGGGTAAAGATCTAGTAGTAGTATGGTTAATGAATCGCATAGTGTTTTATGGTTATTGAAGGTATTCGAATATTAGTTGGTTATTATTCGTGCATGACTAGACGCAAGTATATTTACAATCTTTAGTATGATATTCGGTAGTTCGTAATTTAATTTGATAAATTGTTTTTCTTATAACTTGCCGAGAGGTTGACACCCTCAAGGCAAGAAGAGTCCGAGTTTGAATATGTTAAAGGTGAGTAATTTTCAAAAACCCAATTGTTCTCGTGTTTTAGAAATAGAATTTGTGATATTAGTATAATAAATGTCATTAATTCCGATTTCCATTCCTCGATCGACCCGAGTTAACTCACCAGTCTACAAGTGACCCCGTTCTATTGCGGGCGAACTTGAACTCCCTTTCAAACTTAGACGCATGTCGGTTGACCGGTAATTAATTTTGAAAGGAGCCAAAAAGTCCGGCTCAAAATTTGGCACCGTTGCCGGGGAATGGCAAAGGTGTTAATGATGTTTATTTGTGTTAATGCTTTCATGTCGATAACTGTATAATATTTTTGGTTTGCCTCTCGATGCGGTGATTTGTTTATTATTGATGGAAGGTCGACGAAGTCTTAGTGATGAATTGACCCCATTCATCAATAGCATCGAGCGAGTGACGAGACCAAGATAATTATTTCCTTCCCTCGAAGGGAATTCGACCACTCGATGGAGTTAAGCGATGCGAGACTACTATCCGGATGAATTCTATTACGAGCAACTCCCAGTATTTCATGGGCTTCCGAGTGAGGATCCATTTGATTTAATCCAAGAGTACGATGCCATAACAAGAACCTTCCCTCTCTTAAGCCTTACGAGGGATGAAGTAAAGATGCGACTTTTCCTCTACGTGTTGAAGGGTTGGGCAAGAAAATTATTTATAAATTCAGAGCCTAATTCCTCGGGAGCGTAGGAGGATGTACAAGATTGGTTCATGGAGACGTTCTGCTCATTTAAATGGGTCCCACCTCTAAATTCTTACATCGTGAGCTTTGATGATCCACATGCTTCACCCAACCACTACAATCCGGGTTTCGAACCTTCATACGCTCCTTCCGCCTCGCCCTCTTATTACACGGGATATGACTTGTATGCTCAATCCGAATTTAATTCTTTCTATCCGAGCTACGACTCTTATGCCCCTCCCGACTCGATTCCGTACTATCCGAGCCATGAAGAATATATACTAGATGATCAGTTTTTGGTGTGGAAGCAAGATCTGGAAGCTGAGACCATTCATCAACGGGACGAACTTGCGCAACCGAATCGAAATTTGGCGCAAACGACTGAGCAACTCATGAAGAATATGGAGACGATGTTGGGTCAAATGATGGGTTCCTTGTAAGAGAGGGAAAACAAACAAATTTACAATCATCCCGACGCTCCATTCGATAATGATTCTTACTCAGTTATCCGTGTTGAGGAGGAGCAGCTTACCTTTGAAGAGCTGCCGATTCTTGATGTGGTGGAGCCCATTTTGGAAATTGGTGACTCAAGCTTGAATGCTTGTTTGAGAGAGGTGTGTGAGGAGATATAAATTGAGGGTTTGGATGAGATTGCCTTTTTTGCGATCGAATATGAAATTTTGGGTAATAGTGTAGGGGTATTGCCATTGGAGGTTCCGAGTGAGGATGTTGGCGACTCGGACTTACTTGCTCTTTGTGGAGATGTTGGAGTTGCTTTACCGGATTTGGAGGAGGTTATGTTTGTTGAGCCGCATTGCGTTCTGCCTGAGGCTTTGATCAATCTTAACGTTGAGGTGGTAGAAGAGGCAATCGAGAAGGAGCTTGGGAAGTTCAATGATCATTCCTTCTGTTCGACCGATTTCCTAGTCATTCCGGTGACCGAGCATGGTTCCACACTCCAGCTGACCTCCGATCTCTTTTTGGTCATCAATTACTCACGTTTTCGACCTCCAAAGCCGGTCGAAGATTTTATTTCTATCATCATGGAACCTGCTTGTCGTGCCTACCTTGGTAATCTTCATCACCCGCTTTTGCTCTTGGAGAACACTAAGGCGTGGCCTGATCGACATTTATTTTTGGATCCCGAATAGCGTATATTTTGTAAGTTGTCGAGCAAAAGACGTAAAAAAATGCACTTCTTGGGAGGTAACCCAAGGTCTCATTTTTCTAGCTTAATTTGAAATTTTCTCATTTTTGTTCATGATTAACTTAAGTTGGATAGGTGTGGTAATGATTTGTTGAGTTGTACAGAAAAAGTGTGGAAAATGATGCTTTTCTAGGACATCCGATCGAATGAGAGAAATTGACCGGTCAGACAAAGCGCACTGGACTGTTGTCTGACCGGATGAGAGGAATTCACCTGTCGGACAAAGCACACTGGACTGCTTTCCGACCGGATGAGAGAAGATGACCGTTCGGACAAAGCACACTGGACTGCTGTCCGACCGGATTGGTGCAGTGACCGATCGGATGGAGGCAACAGACTTACTTGAAACCATCACTCCATTTGTAGAGTTCCATATTTCCCTCTGGACGGCATGGACATTTAGGCGGGCCCGAGCCCCAGAATTGTATCACTTTCTATCCCAACTCTCGTTTTTCAATTTTAGTGATTTTGTTTGATTTTTCTATTATGTGTTTTGTGCGTGAGTGTTTGTTTAACCATTAGACCAATTATTTGCATGATAATGTATTCGACATTTTCCTTTTTCCTTTGGTTAATTTGTATAATAGCAATGCGGACATTGCTTACCTTTATTTGTAGGGGAGGGGGGAGTTACATTATGTATGCATAGTCATTTAGGTCGAATGGTTCTGTGTGAGTCTTTCTTTATGACGACGTGCGTATCAAGCAACTATTTTTGTCAACGTTTGTTGAAATCATTCCCATGCTTATTTGTGTTTGTACTGGCTTGCCTGTCGAAATCATGTAATGTGTGTATCGTTGGAGTCTTTTGAGCTTGTTTAGTGCAAAATTTCTCCAAACCTACTTATATATATACATTTAAAATAACACTTAGTCGTTAGTAATTTTGCGAAGCTTTTTAAAAACTAGATCACCTTGTTTTTAAAGTTTGAATAAAACCCTAATGAGGAGCTTTGTGTGTTTATCAACATTTCATTCTTTGATTCGATGAGTGTTTTGAGAAGTCTCTAAAGTTGCATGTGTACATTTGGTTTCGGAAATGACGATAGGCACATATAAAACATGTTTCCGGCCTTATTCATAAAATAAAAACCACTAAAAATCCCTAATAAGCCCCCTTGAGCCTTTATTCCATATCTTTGTTAGCCACGAAGATTATTGTTGCTCTTATTTCGTTTAAGTTTGTGAGATGAGAGTTTTATTTATCATTGGTTAATGAGATATGACAATTGCAGGGTGGGAATTAGTGGGATACTATTTAAAAAAAAAGGAAAAGAAAAAAAAAGAGAAAGAAAGAAAACTAAAAAAAAAGAAAAAGAAAAAAATGGAATTAAGGGTGCTTAAGTTCATAAGAGCATCTAGATGTTAAAAATAAAGCCTATTTATAAAGGCAAATATTCGGGTTTTGGGGTTAGAAATAGCTTTAGCCATAAAAGGCTAAAAATAATGGCATATGATTGTTTGGGAAGAATAAGGAGCAAAATTATGCTCTATGCATAAATTTTGGATTGAGTGAGTTATTGATTGCGTTTGTTCGCAAGTTAGCCACACATCTTGTATATGACATACCTTACCAAAGAGCCTACATTACAACCCTAGAAAGTCCTCATCCAATTCTTGACGGATGTGCACACATATGCAATGTACGAGACTTTAATTTCCACGAGTCATTGAATGCATGTTTATGTTGATCCGAGCCTATACACTTACCTTTTGGAAAAAACGAGTGAATGAGTGCACCATTATATATACTTCCCTTTTGTGAGGATGCATTCTTTTGATTTCAAGGTGAAAAGGTAACTCGAGCTTAGCTTTAAAGTTTTCGACGAAAGTGTTTATATTTACAAAACTAAATTATATGCACAACACGACTCTTTGATCCAACCATTCTCACTGTCCTTGATTTTGATTCTTTCGTTTGTTCGAGGACGAACAAACCAATTAAGCATGAGGTGGTTGGTTCGTACGTATTTGTCACGGATCTTTAGATATTTTTAGTCATGTTTAAGTCTTTCTACCGTCTTCTTAGGTTAAGAATAAGCTAGTTTGCATGTTTTTGCATTCTTTTGCCTTTTACTTAACTTTTCGACTTTCCATCCAATAACTAGTCATTTTGGACTATTTTTTTGTTTTTCTCTTACAGCTGAGTCACTTGGCAAAACCAAGAGATGAAGACAAAAGGATTCAGCGCTCGAAACAACCAAAAGAACACTGGTCCGATCGGATGTCTTGAATCTCCGATCGGACTGACTGACGAAACACATACCGTTCGGATAGACTGACACACTGATCAGACTTACGGATAGACACTTCCATCCGATCGGACAAGATCTACGTCCGATCGGACAAGTACATTATGCATGCATGATTTTTGGAAATCTTCAGTTACGAAATGGCCAAAAGCCTTTAAAACTGTAGAGGAGGCTAGGGTTCTGGACTACTGACAAGAGGGGACTTGGGAGAGGCTAGAGAAGCCACCAAACACCTCAAAGTTTGAGAGATTTGACACATCCCTCATACCTATAGCGAAAAGCCCTTAGGGCACCCATAGCACGGTTCGACTCGTTGTAGCCATCGATCGTCACTAGAATTCTGTGTTCATGACAAGTCTTGGGATTCTACGCAACTCTCGGAGTGAGCTCGTTCATCATCATCGCCCATTGGAAGTAGTCCATCGATTAGTAATCTCTAAACTCGTTTTTCTTGTAGTGATCGTAATTAGTTTGATTAGGTAATTGTTTTGAATCGTTTAGCGAACATCGTATTGATATTGTATTGATAGTTCGCTGGAGTATTGAATATTGGTTTATTCTCCTCGTATAGTAGTTTTTGGATGATTATATTGTTAGCTCATTGAATGTTAATGTTCATGTTCGATTTATTTGATTGAATTGTTGTGTCTTAATTATTCTACTTGGTTTGAGTCTTGATGGAATATTGAAAGTTAGCATGTTTAATCTTGGGTAAAGATATAGTAGTAGTAAAGTTAATGAATCGCATAGTGTTCTATGGTTATTGAAGGTATTCGAATATTAGTTGGTTATTGTCCGTGCATGATTAGACGCAAGTATATGTACAATCTTTAATATGATATTCGATAGTTCGTAATTTAATTTGGTAACTTGTTTTTCTTATAACTTGCCGAGAGGTTGACACCCTTCAGGTAAGAAGAGTCCGAGTTTGAATATGTTAAAGGTGAATTTTCAAAACCCCAATTGTTCACATGTTTTAGAAATAGAATTTGTGATATTAGTATAATAAACGTCATTAATTCCGATTTCCATTCCACGATCGACCCGAGTTAACTCACCAGTCTACAAGTGACCTCGTTATCTTGCGGGCAAACTTAAACTCCTTTCAAACGTAGACGCGTGTCGGTTGACCGGTAATTAATTTTGAAAGGAACCGAAAATTCCGGCTCATTTAACTAATTTTTTAATTTTCTAAAATTTTTTATATGTTTTACAGTAGACTATTTGTAAGAAGTTTAATAAAATTTATTTTTAGAGTTTCAAATAATTAAATAAGTTATGAAAATTTATAATATACTTGTTTTTATATAATATTAATATTTACTTATTTATTACTAACAAAGGTAATCCAAACATGTAAATGAATTTTATTTGGCAAGGTATAACCCATGTCGATCTCATGTTCAATAGTAGGCAATTTGTACAATATGTTAAAGTGATAATGATATTAGTTCAAAAATCTGATAGAATATTAAAGTTATGATTTAATATCACTGATAACCATTACTTTAATTATTAAAATAATTATATTTGTGGGACACCAAAATGTTATGACACAAGTTGAGAACACGACATTTATACACTTTTTGAATTACCCATGCTTCTCTCTCTCTCTCTCTCTCTCTCTCTCTCTCTCTCTATATATATATATATATATATATATATATATATATATATATATATTTGTAACTATCAAAAAGCTTTAAAAATGTTATTTTATAATTTTTGTGTAACATATGGGTCAACTTTATATCAAATATTGAGAGTTAAAGAGTCCGAAATGGTTGAATATAATTTTGTACGACGAGAACGACATTATTTATATCAATAACTAAATATTTATTAAATTAATAATTCATTTCTCAATATACGCGTAACACGCAGGTCTCAAATTAGTATACACACACACACACACACACGTATATGTAATACGTATGACCTTAAGAATGGGATGCCAATTTCATCACCACACCATACCTAACTTGAAAATCCATTTCAATTCAAATTCAAAGATTCTCCTCTCTCGAAAATCATAAAACAACTCAACTTTCTTTCCCACAATCATAAAACTCTCAATTTGCACTAACTAGGCTGACGGTGGTGGATAGGGAAACACCCATAGTAGGTCTGTTGTAGATTTTGATGAGATGCGTAAAAGAAAAGAAGGACATGAATTAAGGAGGAGAAGAATAAATTTGAAGAAATCGAAAGGGTGGTGGTGGAAATAGTGCACCGATAATGTGAAGTGAGCAAATTACTCTCGGGATTCGGGCTCTTTGGGTTTAGTTGGTCTTCTTGAGAGATTTCAGGTTTTGTTGGGTGCTGGGTACATCATCGTACCAGACTCGTTTTAGATGGAGATGGCTGGGCTAAGAGTTGTTTCCTGGTGGTGGTGCTTCTTCTACATATCTATCTTGTTGTTTTTCTTTGTTATTTTTTATATTTTTAACTAAAATTATTTTTTCTAGACATTTCAGATGTTGTCAATTGGTAGGATTTTACTGCAGCTATGCATTTAGGGTTTTGTCCCGGTGGTGACAGCGATTTACAGGTGCCGATCGATGTCTAGTTAACATGAATATTTAGTTAGTATTTTAGTTAGATTTGTTATTACTTTTAGTTTAAGTTTGATAGATTAAACATATTTCGTAGTTTAGTATCTCCAACTTATTTTACCGTGTTTGATCATTATTGATGCAATTGGGTGATTATTCTCTATTTTCCCCATACAGCTAAGAACCCAAGGATCTCAGCACTAAATAGATGAGGTTTGCAAACCGTTGCAAGAACCGAGAGATGAAAATGAGAAATTCGACAAAGAAGTAGCAATTTTACCTACTTAACGGTAGGGTTAGCGGTAACTCTTACCGCTATGCTACCGCTAAACCCAAGCGGTTTTACTACCGCTATAACAACCGCTAAAGGATGACAGAGAGCTCCCAGAATTGGCTGAAGGTGAACTTAAAGGTTACCTTACCGTTACCTCAACAGTTAGGAAGAAACAAAGAGTTTTAACGGTGAACTTAATGGTAGCCTTACCATTAGCTCTACCGTTATTAGCAGATAGAGAGTTTCGGCAAGAGGTTAACGGTAGCATTAGCGGTAACCCTTACCACTAAGCTATAGCTAACAGGCCCGAAACGAGAATCTTTAAGGAAACTTGTGCTCATGATTCATCTAGGGTAATGCCTTTACACATTCTAGGGTCCCAAGGCGCATAGAGAAAGCCCGTTTACACCATCAATTACATAGATACAAGATCGAGAATGAAGATCCAAGATCACGAGTTCTAAGCTCCTTTCCTTCGTTCGTGATTCGTTCTTTCGCCGAGATCCACTTCCTTTCTCCGGAATAGCTGGAGATTTACTGTTTTTTCTAGCTTTAATAAGTACTCTAAACCTTTTTATTGCTTTCTAGATTTAGTTCTTAGTTAATTCTAGATTTTAGATAATTTGTTCTCTTTTTTTGGATCTTGAACTTTTGATATTTGATACTTTGGATTTCATAGATAATATAGATCGTAATCATTTTCCTTTAAATTACGTTTCGTTTATTCATGCTTGGTGATTTTAGTAGTAATTTAGTTCATGCTATTTAATTGTTCTTTCATTTCTAAAAACCCTAGTTTATATCTTTTAGTTAATTTAAACGTTTGACAAACATGTTTATAAAAGTAGGTACGTAAAGTTCGAATCAAAATTTTAGCACCATTGCCGGGGAAGACAACAAAGGTTTTGAAGATGTTTGTTCGTATTAATTTTCGTTTATCCATCTATTTGTTTAATTGAACTTAGGTCAAGTTTTCTCCATTCGATACGTTTGATATGTTGTTGAGTGCATGTAGGGTAGACGATCCCTTCGACCAGAGCTTGCAACCATTAATTGACAACATTCATCGATCTAATCGAGCTAGGCCCGAGCCTATTTCCATTCTGCTTAGTAACACTTCCGACGCTACTCATTTGAGAACCAACGAGATTCCAGTAGCAATGTCAAGACAAGGGAAACAGAGAAGGAGTGAGGAATGATCTGCGTAATTGATAGACGAGAAATTGAACAATCATTAATGGTTTAATTCCTATGTTTTTATGTGCTTAATATTCTCATATATGTTTATTTCTCGCATATTTATTATTACGAGTGGAGGAGCAACAATTGCATATTTCTTCTCTGTTTTGCAGTATTTGGTGCTATATTAAGTAAATGATGTTCCACAAGGAAGTTGAGAGACGAGGATCAACGAATTGGCGAAAGAAAGTAGGCAAATCAGGAGGTTGCGTCTATGGCTCGCGTCGATCGACCCGATGGGCAATAATTCATCTCCGTCGCATCGATTATGTGCGCGTCGTTTGATGCCCTGTCGACGAGAAGCTGCAGTAGCATCGATTCAAGGTCTGTCAGTCGACGCCCTGGTGACGGGAACTTTCTGTTGCGACGATTGAAGGTGCGTCGGTCGACGCACATGCAGGTCGATGCGGGCGGGAGAAGCGCGTCGACGCTGTGGTCTGGCACGTGTCGGTCGATGGCCTGTCGATGCCGACACGACTGGGCTATTTTTGGAAGAAAACTTGTGCGGAAAGAAAGAGAATTCCTATATAAACCCGACCTAATTTCGTCCCAACGACATACATTAACACAATCCTAGGGTTCCAAGGCTTGAAGAGGGGATACCAAATCTCCCAATAAACAAGAGCTTGAAGATCCAAGACCAAAAATCCAAGATCTAAGCTTTCTTATCTCTTTCCTATCTTAGAACTATGTTTTATTTCTTTATTTTCCTGTTATTCTATGAACTCCATTAGTGAGTGATTGTTTTATCTAGTTCTAGGGATGTTGAAACCCTCGTGAAACTATGTTTCAATTAATTTACGCTAAATTGTCTTTCATTTTTCATATGCGATTTCTTGTGTTATCTTGTTCACTTTTCATGATAAATTCCTGACAAAATTGCTTGATTCTTAATTTGGCTTGATCACCTAGATTAGGGATTGGTTATCTATTGCTAGAAATAGGATTACTTCCCGTGTAATTATCTTAATCTCTATTTCATTGGTAGCAACTAATGATTATGCATCGCTAGGGATAACACAACATAAGTTAAATAACTGATCTTATGTGTTTATTGCTTAGATTAGCCTATTTTCCCGGGTATTAATGATGTTGTTGGATTAAATCTAGAGAGCTTATTCTAGGTTGTTCAATAAATAGAATCAACTGAAGAACTTATTTTAATTGAGTAAACGGTAAGGGCGAATTCGAGTAGCAGAGCTTATTGCTACTTAGGGTTTTTAGTCGCATGTGATGAATGGATTACGAAATTGTGGTTGGTTAGATGAGTGGAACGAGGGTGGAAACTGAACTAGAACTAGAGATTTATTATTATTGAATTTTCCGTTAATTATTTACTTGTTATTTATTTTTCTTACATTAAATCAAATCTTCAAACCCCATATTTTTAGTTTAATAAAATACGAACTATCAAAATCTAAACCACGCTCCTCGTGGGATCGAAAATAATTATGAGAGGTACATGCACGACAACAACTATGAGAGGCCTCTTGACAGAGATAGAGCTCCATAAAATGAATGGGAGCCTCGTCAGCGAGATTTAGCATGCCCACGGGTTGAACATTACAGTTCTGCTATAGTGTTGGGATGGATTGCCAGAGATTATGAGTCAAAACCGAACCTAATTAACCAGCTTCTGACTTTTCATGGTCAGGCTCATGAAGACCCGTTGGAATTTATGTGGGAATTTTATGCCAAAGTTAGTAGATTTCTTACCATGGGACTTCATCTTGATTAGTTACAAATGATATGTTTCCCGAGCAGCTTCAAAGATAAAGCTAAGTCTTGGCTTCTCTCTCTAGAGCTGAGATCACTAATAGGCTGGGATATGATTTATGAGAGATTCGTGATCCAGTATTATCCAGCCAGACGACGGGGCAGCTGGGGAGGCAAATTGCTAATTTTGATCAACAAGATGGGAAGTTATCCCACGAAGCCTGCGAGCGCTACAAGTCACTTTTGCTAGCATGCCCGCATCACAATTATACCCCTGCTATGGTGTATAATTATTTCTATGAAGGGTTATCACAGTTATACAAGGTCCATGTCGAGACTGCGTCCGGAGGTGATTTTGAGGCATTGATCTCAGATGCTAAGAAGTTGCTTGAAAGGATGAACGAGAAATCCAGGGCAACAAATTCTTGGCCCCGGAAATCAAAAGTGAATGAAATTTCTGTACCGCAAAAGGAAGATGACAAGAGGGTCGAGGAATTGGCCAAAGAGATGGCGGCCCTAAAGACCGAGCTGGCAAGCATGGCTTCTTTGAAAAAGACCATTGAATTGTGTGCTCGATGTGGAGCACTGGGGCATTTGGCTAATGTGTGCATGGTGACGTTTGTCGAAGAGCAATAGGAGGACGTTAACACCATTTAGAACTATCAATGCCAACCTCCTACTTCTGGGTAAAAACTCAGAAAGAACTATGAACCTTACTTGAACACGTATAATACAGGGTGGCGTGATCACTCGAATTTCAAGTATGTTACTGGGAACCTAAATCATGTGCCGGATCTTCCGCAAACCTACCCTCAATACCTGCACACACCCCCACAGAGAAAATATTCTATGAAGGGGCAGGCACCACCTCCAGTGAAGCCACACTATCAGTTGCTGGTATGGCAGCAAAATCAAGAAGCCGAGACTATTCGTAATTAAGACGGACTTGCACAATTGATGGTACAGGTAAATGACCTTTCCAGAAATATGAAAAGTATGGAGCAATTTCATATGCATGTGAATAAGCAGGGTGCACGGTTAGATGACCATTCTAAAATGTTGAAGATTTTGGAGGTAATGGTGGGTCAAGTTGCAGCCTCTATGGAAAAAAGGCGAACGAGAAAGGGAAACTTCCGAGTCAATCAGAGTAGGCCTTAGTTGTTCATGTCCTTCGTAGTGGGAAGAATATTGATACTGATGAAGTCGAGTAAGAGGCGGAAGAAGAAGGCGTGGACACACTTCCAACGCTGGTTCTACAGTCAGACAGCGCAGCAAAACCGTTGGACCAAATACATAAGTCACCGAGTCGTTATATTCCGGGATCCATTAAGGGGATAATTCTGAACCAAGCCCCTACTCCGATGATAATTGATGATCCCAGTCAGTCCTTGAAGTTGCAACCAGCACAGAAAATTACCTCGATTTCCGATCCAGTTCTGTTTCTAAGTCGCCTACTTCCGACCAAAGAAAATAAAAAATTCACTATTTCAAGATAACGGAGGCTAGTGCGATTTTCAAGAAACTGTTGCCCCCAAAGAAAAAAGACCCCAGGAGTTTTTGTATCACTATTTCACTCGGGAATGGGCAAACAGCGAGGGGAATGCTGGATCATGGTGCCAGCATTAATTTGATGACATATTCTCTTTTTTGGGAATTTGATCTTGAGACGATGAAGCCAACCACCATGCGACTCCATTTGGCGGATTGATCAATCAGGCAACCTTTAGGTATTGTTGAAGATGTTCTGGTGCAAGTTGGTGAACTAGCGGTTCCGGTCAATTTTGTTATCCTAGATGTTGGAGAGGTGCCGATTGGAAGTAAGGAACACACTATTTGGTTAGGGCACCCATTTATGTCTACTTCCCATACATTAGTAGACGTGCATAAAGGGAGGATGGCTATGATAGCTTTGGGTGGATCGGTGACGTTTTCACTTAAGGATATCCATAATACTCCTTCTTCATTTATGTGAGATGAGTGCTCGTTTATTGATCTGATTGCATCTTGTGTCCAAGATCTTAAAGACATTACTATTTTAGACGAGTCAGACATCGAGGACGACGAGGAATTTTGAGTGGGGAGGAGGTAGCTGAGTTACTTGGGATTGATCTATGTGAAATTGAAGCTGGCATGGAAGAATTAGATTTTAAATTTTGCGAGATGTCTAACGCACCTGAGCTTGAGCCAAAAGCAGAGTTGAAACCACTACCTAGACATTTAAAGTACATTTTCCTCGAGCCCAACGAAAAAAACCCATCATCATATTTTTAGCATTGACGGGAGATGAGGAAAAAAAAGCTTATTTTGGTGCTGAGCAAATATGAAAAGTCTATAGGATGGAGCATCGGCGACATCAAAGGGATAAATCCCGTTACTTGTATGCACCGAATCGAGCTCGAACCTGATGCGAGGCCAGTAAGAGATGGCCAAAGAAGATTAACTCCAACACTTTATGAGGTGGTCAAGAAAGAGATTTTGAAGCTAAAAGAAGAAGGGATTATTTTTCATATCGCCGACAGAAAATGGGTGAGTCCAATACATGTGGTCCCGAAGAAGGGTGGTATCACCATAATCAAAAACGAAAAAAGCGAGACAGCCCCGACGCGACTGGCAACTGGGTGGCACATGTGCATTGATTATAGAAAGCTTAACGCGGCCACCAGAAAAGATTATTTTCTGTTGCCATTCATTGACAAACTCCTTGATAAGCTAGCTGGACTCGAGTTTCATTTCTTCTTGGATGGCTTTTCGGGCTATTATATAGTGGCTATCGCCCCGGAGGACCAGAGCAAGACAACGTTTAYGTGCCCCTTTTGCAMTTTTGCTTTCCAGAGGATGTCGTTCGTCCTATGCAACACCCAAGCTACATTGCAGAGATGTATRCTTCTATTTTCACCGATTTCATCGACGACCTCCCTGAGGTATTTATGGATGATTTTTTGGTTTTAGTGCATCTTTTGATAATTATTTGTCTAATCCATCTKGGGTGTTAGTGCGTTGTATTAAGAAGAGTCTTACTTTGAGTTGAGAGAAATCCCATTTTATGGTTAGGAGTGGAACCGTGTTGGGTCATATTGTGTCGAAAAAGGGATTGGGAGTTGATWAGGTAAAAATTGATGTGATTGAGACCCTTCCTCCCCCTAGTGATGTTAAAGGTGTAAGAAGTTTTCTTGGCCATGCGGGCTTCTATAGGCGATTTATTAAAGACTTTTCAAAAATTAGTCGCCCGTTATGTAAATTGTTAACCCTCGATACTCCTTTTATGTTTGATAATCCTTGCATGGATGCGTTTAAATTACTTAAAGAAAAGCTTAAATCAGCACCTGTTATTGTTGCCCCTGATTGGACCCTGCCATTTTAAATTATGTGTGATGCGTCTAATGAAGCTGTGGGGGCCGTTTTAGGCTAACGTGTGGATAAATTACTTAGGTTTATATATTATGCTAGTTTTATGTTGAACAATGCCCAACGTAATTAAACCACCACTGAAAAAGAACTTCTAGTTGTTGTGTTTTCACTGGATAAGTTTAGATCTTATATTTTAGGAGCAAAGGTAATTGCTCATACTGATCATGCTGCATTGTGTCATTTATTTGCTCAACCTCAAAGTAAACCACGTCTTATTCGATGGATTTTATTATTGCAAGAATTTGATGTTGAGATTAAAGATAGGCGTGGTTATGAGAATGTTGTAGCTGATCATTTGTCTAGAATGGTGATTGAGAATGATGTGAATGAGCATATTATGATTGATGATCTATTTCCCTATGAAAATGCTTATGCTTTTGAGAATGTTGATACTCCTTGGTATGTGGATGTGGTGAATTATCTTTCTTGCAAAATTGTGCCTAACCATTTATCCTACCAAGAATGGAAGAGATTTTTATATAAGTGCAGGATTTACTTTTGGGACGATCCATACGTTTTCAAATGATACAAGGATGGGTTGAGCAGAAGATGTGTCCCCGATGAAGAAAAAATGAGTATCCTACTTTTCTGCCAAGATTTTGGAGGGCATTTTGGATCTCAGAAGACGACGTTCAAAGTTCTTCAAGCCGGGTTCTATTGGCCGACCCTATTTGCTGATGCGCACGAGTACTGTAAGACTTGTGAAAAATGCCAACAAACCAAAAATATTAGTAAGAAGGATGAGATGCCATTGGTGCCTAATCAGGTGGTAGGGATTTTTGACGTTTGCGGCAAAGATTTCATGGGATCATTTCCCAAGAGTGGCGAATACGAATATATTTTAGTTGGAGGCGATTCCCACTCGCAAGGCAAAAGCTGAAGTGGTGCTTAAGTTCTTACAAGAAAACATCTTTAGTAGATTTGGAGTACCAATAACGATAATCAGTGATGGTGGTAGTCACTTTTGTAACCGAGCCTTCGAGAAGTTGATGTCAAAGTATGGGGTTCGGCATAAGGTGGCCACTACATATCACCAATAAACCTTGGGACAATTAAAGACCAGTAATCGTCAGTTGAAAGCTATACTCGAGAAGACGGTGAGACCGAATAGAAAGGATTGCGCGACGAAGCTTATTGATGCACTGTGGAACTATAGAACTGGTAGAATAAGGTGACCAACAAGCCAACTTGTGGCTGTGGTCTGACCATTCTCTTGTAATACAATCAGTTTTTTATTCGTAATAATATATTTTATATATATTGGCATTCCATATCTTTTATCCCATGCTATTTGCATAGGTATGGTCCTGATGAAGTTACTTTATTACGGTGGATTGGTCTAGCAGAACCGTGAGATAATCTAGCACGTAATGTAACTCGTCGAACTTGTTCCTAGTCAAAGGGTTACGCCATAATGAGGATACAAGCCTTTCCCATTAAAGACTAGTACTTAGTGTATGTGGACCGCGTCTCATCGGTCACGATGTTTGGACATCGACATACATAAGTAGGTGCTCATAAGATGAGTTCACTAAACTCCCTCA
>BMAC01000081.1:174603-192085 GCA_014905375.1 Phtheirospermum japonicum
TGAGGGAGTTTAGTGAACTCATCTTATGAGCACCTACTTATGTATGTCGATGTCCAAACATCGTGACCGATGAGACGCGGTCCACATACACTAAGTACTAGTCTTTAATGGGAAAGGCTTGTATCCTCATTATGGCGTAACCCTTTGACTAGGAACAAGTTCGACGAGTTACCCCTACACTCTCTTTTTCATCATTCTCTTGTATTCTACACTTCATACACCGCATATATTTTCTCCCCACGTCTCTCCATACCATGAGGCCAATTCCAAAAAACACCAAAAACCACGAGAATAGGTGGATGTTGAGAGAGGAGCACGAAGAGAAATTGGACCAGCTGCATGATGAAGTCGAGAAGGCGAACGATTTGGTTGGTGATTATCAATTGGATGAGGTTAACTACACCCTCCAAATCGATACTTTAAAAGGCAAATTGAGAAGAGCGGAGGAGATCAACGAGGGATTGAGGGACATGAACCTTCAACTAAGGACCACCATCAGAGACTTAAGGGGTATTAAGCATGACCTCGAGCAACAGAGGGAGGTACTTGATGAGTGTGACATGACCAAGAACGAGCTTTGCGACGCACTTCTCCGAGCTCGAGAGACAATTGCCACCTTGACTAAGGAAAATAATGATATGTTATGGGATACGACCAGATTTGCAAGTGAGATCGATATGAGGGACAAGCGCCTGGAGGAAACGAATTCCGAATTAGACAAGGTGACACTGGACGGAATAACCCTCTTGCAAAGTAACCATGCAATCCGCGAGGAGAAATTCGCGCTCCTACGGCGAATTGAGGAGTTGGAGGCCCAAATCAAGGATTTTAATGTGACAAATGCAGCGAACGAGTGGAATTTAGGATTTTGGGAGCAATGCTTGGAAGAGGCTAGCAAGAAGATCGTCGCGTTAGAGAGATTGGGTTTTAAATCCCCTTAGATTCTTAGGGCTTGCTACTATCTATCTATTTATGTTTTTCCATTATCTAGTCATGGAATTGTCCTTCCACTTTATCCTATTTATTTTATTGCAATTTCAATTTTAATTCGGTTGTCTACGTGTTTTGTTTTAGCAATTAATAAAATTTTATTTTTCGTACGCCCTTGCTTTTACGTACTTCTTGCACCGTGGACGTTTTTACAAACGGTAAAAACTCGTCGCCAAACTTCTGTCGCGTCGACTGACGCGAGCGTCGACGCGGCGTCGACGCTGCCTGCGCACGGCGGTCGGCTGCCCTGGGCGGAGGCAATGATTTTCAATGGCCGTTTTGTTCAAACAACAACCTTTGGTTCCGCCATTTGCTGAGGAGCCATGGCAACGATTTAATGAGTTTATTATTGCTGATGATGTTATTTGCTATTTTAATTTTAATTTTTATTTTTCGTTTTGGTTGTTCTGTTCGAGGACAAATCCAATCGCGAGCTCTAGACAACGGGAAATTGCGCCACTTCAATGAAAGAGACTCGACCATTAATTTTCAGGGACATTTTCTTACCCCTTTCCTTGTTTGAATTGTTTTTTTTTATATTTATGGCAATCAGGGGATTGCCGAGTTTTTAAGAGGGGGGATGGTTGAGTAGTATGATTGAAAAATTGTGTGAAATTTTTAAATTTTTCGTGATTGATTGCTATTTTTGTGATAAATTGTGTTTGTATGGCTTGCCTGTTGAAGTTAGCTATATATGATTTGATGTTCTTGTCTTTTGAGCATGTATAAGTGTATAAAATTTTCAAATATTATTTATATATTATAAAATGGTACTTGGACGCAATTGATTTCGCAAAACCTTAAAAGCAGCGTCAATTCAAAATTTTTCATGCAAAAAGCTAGTGAGTAGCCTGAGTGTTTATCATCTTTGCATGTACTTGAATTTGCTTTGATTTGAGATCTCTTTGAAACCGCTGTGTTTAGTTGACTTGGAAAATGAGGTTAAGGCACATAAAAAACCCTATTCCGGCCATATCCATATATTTTTAGCCACTATAAATTCCGAATGAGCCAATCATAGCCAAATAATCCATTTCAATTAGACATGAGTGATTTTTGAGTCGACCCCTACAACCCATTAAAAGCATGGGGTAGGAGTTAGTAATTTTTATTGGTTATTAGTGTTTTGGAGTTTTTATAAGGGATTTATGAATTTTTGTAATTAAGGATCACCATCCTTCAATAAGAAAAATAAAAAAGAAAAAAAAAGAAGAAAAAGAAAGACCCCATAAAACAGAATTAGAGGGGGTTATAAAAGAAAAAAGAAAATGAGAAGGATGGTGAATTATGTTAGTCATTGCCTACGCGCTAATGAAGGCTCGTGTTTATTATTTATTTTATGAGCCTATTGTTTAGAAGGCATGAGTTGTGTAAGAAGCATTTTATGAGCTTCAATTGTGCTTAAGTGGTTTGAGTTTCAAGTCGGTTTAGAGTAACGAGTTGAGAAATAGCCTATGTTTAAAGGCTACGTTATGAGTGTTTAGTGAGGTTTTTATCTTTGAACGAGGTGAAGCACTTTGCTTTGTGATTAGAATAGGTTTGGTGAGTTATTGATCACGTTAGATCGTGAGTTAGCCACACGACTTATATATTCCATACCCGTCCAAAGAGCCTTACATTACAACCCGAAAAGATCTTTTTCGATTCTTTGTTGATAACACACTTAATTTGCGATTGAGAAGAGATTGATTTTCGGTTCTTGTTTATTGTGCTTGTATTTGAATTATTTGAGCGTATACACGTCCTATGCAGAAAATGCTCGAGTGCTTTTGAGCGTACACCCCTATATATTTCCCTTTTGTGAGGATGCATGAATTCGATTTTGAAGCGACAATGTAATACGAGTGGAGTGTTTGAAGTTGCATTGCATGTACCTATATTTTCAAAATTATTTAAGTAGCATAGCACGACTCATTGCTTGGACTGATTTTCATTTCTTGCTATACTTTGAATCTATCATTTGTTGGAGGACGAACAAACCAATTAAGCGTGGGGTAGTTGATTAGCACATATTTGTCCTTATTTTTAGTAGTTTTATAACTTGTTTTTCTTATTTTTTTGGTATAAGTTGGGTAGTTTAAGCTCTAATTCGTATATTTGTACTCTCAGCTTATTTTACCGCTTTTTGACCTAGATTGAGGCAAATAAGTGATTATTTGTGGTTTTTCACTTTACAGCTAAGTAACCGGACGAGTTCAGCGCATAATTAGATGAAGTTGATGTTTAAGAAATAGAGAACGAGCTTTCCGGTAAACGAGTAGCAAAAAGATCAAGAAAAATGAAACAGACGCTCTGTCGCGTCGACTGACGTGATCGTCGATGCTCCGTCGATGCGAGCCATGATCCACGTCAGTCGACGCCATGCCAACGCACTGCCGATGCAACATTCTGAAGCGTCGATTTAAGAGGCGTCAGTCGACGCTAGGTCGACGCAACATGCTGAAGCGTCGATCCTAGATGCGTCGACCGACGCAACTCTCTGAGGCGTCGATTGAAGACCGCGTCAGCCGACGCACCCGCCCAGTCGACGCGCACACCCGGGCAGCAGCGACGCCGAGCGCCGGCACGCGTCAGTCGACGCACCATCGACGCAGCGGCCCAGAATCGGGATTTTAGGGTTTCTTATGTTCCAAGTTAAGGAAAACTATATAAACCCCTCTAAGTCCGTCCCAAAAGAGGATACCTCTCTCCCATACGCTGAATATTCGATCCTTTTGGTTCAAGAACAACACCATCCACATCCATATAATAATAATTGATCAAGATCGAAGATTCGAGGATCGCTAAGCTCCAACCGACCGTTCGTGATTCGTTCTTCGACCAAGGTCAACCCACCTCTCCGGATTAGCTGGAGAATCTACTGCATTCCTTAGTTTTAATAAGTACTCAAACTCTATAAATCGCTTTCTTAGTTTAATTTACGCAATTAAGTAGTAGTTTCTAATAATTGTTCTCGAGTTATTTCATGTTTCGAACCTTAGATACTTTTGATATTGCAATTCGTAATCTTAGTTTAATTTATGCTTAGTTTTATTCATGCTTGCTTAGTTTGTTTCGTTTACATTTCGTTCTAGATAATTGCTTTTCTTTTACGCCAGTTAATCTTGCTTGAGTTCTTAGAATAATTTCTCTAGTTTATAGGTTCCAATTGCTGAATTAAAATACCTAGTTTTAATTAGTGTTCATGTGTTTTAAATTCTTAGATAATAAAAACAACCGAATTCCCCCCTAATTTGTATGCGTTATTGTATTGAACAAACTATTTAAAATTTCGATTGTATGTTCCTTGAGAGACGACTCGAGTCAAGTTGCCAAACTACGCGCGACCCCGTTCTCTTGCGGGCAAGCTATTGATCTTTTGACAAATTTTCATAAGTAAGCAACCAAAAAGCTTGAATCAGGTACATCATTCAAGAATGAAACATCTGGAAATTGATTTGCACTTTGTTAAAGAAAAGGTTGGGCAGAAGATCATTAAAGTTCATCATATATCCTCCTTTGATCAGGTAGCAGACATCTTTGCAAAACCACTCTCAAACCAATCCTTCACTCGGTTCAGAGACAATTTGCTAGTCATCTCTCATACCTCGCTCGAATTACGGAGGCTGATCGACGAATCCTCGACGCTCTAGTTTGAGAATCCGTCTCCGCAAGAGTACGGAGCCAGTTGTAGGGCGGCGAGTTCTTCCCGAGTCGTGTCTCTCGAGGATGGATGTTATCGGCTTGTCGGTTTCTTAATTTCTCTTATCGTCGGTTGCGACTAAACTAATCTAAACTAGGAAAGCGATAGTCATTGATTCGGTTTGAGTTTTATAACTAAACTTAAATTGAAATAGGAGTTTTGAAAGCATTAAAATACGAAAAGGAAATTAAAGCTTATTTTAAAAATGATTAATCTAAACTAATTAACTAAGAAAGCTTATAATTTAAATTAAGGAAAATGGAGGAAAAATTAAAGTCTTGCTATTTGAAAAAGTAAACATTAATTAATCAAAAATCAAAGTTTTAAAGAGGGAGATATTTTAAAGCTTCTAAAAACTTAGAGATTGATCTAAACAACTAAACAACTTAAAAGTATAAGTTCAAAAGCTAGAAAGCTATAAAATGAAAATGRAAGTTTTGATAATCAAAATAGCAACTAAACTATGATCCAAGCATCAACACAAGATTAGAAGGAATAACATGAAAATAAAACTAGATCATAGAAAGATATTACCAAATGTATGATTGCACAAAAGTTTGAAGAGGAAAACTTTAAAGCTTAACAATGGGAATTGCAAGGATGTAGGCTTCAACAACTAGATAATGAAGATCTAAAACCTAACTAAACTATTACTAATTAACTAATTTACGGTAATTTAAATTGATCAAAAGAGAAAAGGAAATGTTTTCTGGTTCTGAAGGGAGCTTCCTGGAGAGAAAGGACCCTCAGCTGCAAGTTGTCCAAATTGAAAAGACGTCTGATTACTTATTCCTTCAAAAATTCTGCTTTTCAGTCGATCGACTGGAAGTCGATCGGCCATGTCGGCAGTGGATCGACTGCATGTCAAAAATGGCCGAAAGTCCTGGAATCCAGTCGATCTTGAGGGGCTCCAGTCGATCGACAGCAGTCGATCGGCCAAGTAGGCAGTCGATCGACTGCGTCGTCCAAAATGCCAAAAATCCCTGGAATGCAGTCGATCCTGGGAGTTCAGTCGATCGACTAGAATTGCAGTCAATTTCTCGTTCTTTTCACGTCCGTCGGTTTATCGAGCCTCGTCCGTTGCGCTACCTTGCTTTTTCCGTCCATTCCCGAGTCGTGTGAAAATGATCCCAAACGAGCGCGGGCTCCGCTTGGACGTCATACGGCCAATAGAAAAACGAAAAAGTGAAAAACTACGAAAACTAATAATAAAACGTACAAAAACTAAGAAAACCTAGAAATAACGAAAAACGGCCAACTCGACTCCTAAAACACCTAAAAGTAAGCGAAATACACGCAACGTGATACAAAAACCATAGCAAAAATATGTACAAGAAGATGCAAATCAACCACCCCACACTTAGAACGGTTGCTTGTCCTCAAGCAAAACTAACGTAAATTTATAAAATTACCCCCGACCAATCCTAACTAATGCACAAAATAATTCGAGACATCGTACGCTACGTTGCTTGTTAGCTTTGGCTAAAAGGACGACAATGTGCGTTGTTAAGGAAATTTAGATCGACTCCCGAAACCTAAAAGAACTTAAACRATTCACCAAGTCGGTCCCCCCGTCCTTGACTCGGCTAAGGTCTATCCACGCTCGAACCGTTAATCGGCTCTCTACTAACCAAGATCATTTACACCTCTCTTTACAAATATATACTAAAAGTCAAAAAGGAAAATGTGTTATTCAACAACTTCAAGGATTTATAACGCATCCTTGTTTACTCGTCTCTCTTTTTTTTTTCTCTCTCTTTTTTTTCTAGATACCATAGACGTAAGGTACTTGAATAGTAAATAAGAATGGAAATACGAAGCTTTCAACGACTCCGATCATTCGTTGCTACTAGCAACTTACAAAATTCTCGATTGAGCACGTGGAGCAATTAACGACTCCAATTTACAAAACAAAACCTATAGAGAGTGTTTAATGATGAGGGCTAGTCGAGGCACTAGTTCTAAACGAGCACAAGGATAGCACGAAGCTAAAACCGAACGGAGATCCCAAAAAGTTAAACCACCTAAGTCCACTGAATTCGATCCAAAATCTAAACACCCTAACAAATAATCAAAAACCGCGTCACTTCGCCAAGGGTCCAAGCAATAATAGCACACACGTTTCTCAAATTAACACAAGCAAGCATACGACAAAATTAAAAACCTAGGAGGAACTCTAACCACCCCACAATTAAAACCTAACAATGTCCACATTGCGTATTTAAGCAAAGAAAAGCGGTAAAAAGATGTAGGGAAAAGAAAACGCCCCTATTTCCGAGCTTGTGTCAACGTGTTCGTGTAAAAGTCATCGTCGGGAGCCGAGGCAAGCAATAAGCTATCTACAAGGTAAGGCAAGGTGGAAAACTGCACAAAAATAATTTATGTACAAAAATGAAAATATTTTGAATTTTTTGAATTTTTCCAAGTTGTTTGGATTTTATTTTTCAAATTTGTTTTATATTTTGAGAATATATTCAAAGAAAATAAAATAAAACTATATACAAAAACGAAAGCAATTAAAAGGATTTTTTTTAATTTTTTTTACAAGAGTCGAGACGAGAAATAAAAGAACATAATCGAAAGATAAAAAAAATAACACACAAAAACAATAAACACATAAAATAAACAAAGGATAATCTAGGAGATATAACGACGTCTCCTAGGTCGGGCACGGAGGGTCGCGTCCTCGTCTTCCTCCTCCTCGTCATCGTCGCCGTCGTCGTCGTCGTCCTGACGCATCCGACTCTCGACCAAAAGGAGCCGGCTATGGAGGCCGCAGTAAGCTCGGTCGTTTCTTGCCTGCCCCTCGTCGAGCCGGTCGAAACGGGTGTTGAGCTTGTCAAAGCGGGAAAACACGGCCTGTTGGAAGTCGTTCCAACCCATCTCGTGACCCGAGCCGGTGCTCGGACCTCCGTACTGCGGGAATGCCGCTTGGCTCGTGCTCGCTCCGTGATGCGCGCCCGAACCGGTGTTTGGGAAGTCGCCGGCCTCGCCTCGTTCATTCTCCCGGTGGCGTTGGCGTCTAGGATTTGGGTTCGCCGGGTTCGTCGGGGCTCTCGGCGTTTTGAATGCCAACTCCATAAGATCGACGCTTGTCATGTTGGCCGCCTCGGCCTCAAACCCGAACTAGCGGGCAAGAACGGTGATCATCGGCCCCATGCCGACTCGGGCGACGCTTCCTCCTCTCATCTTCCAAATCCCTCGAATTTGTCCTCGGATCAACGGGAAAAATGGGACCGGATGTCCATTGACTAGGCACCAAAGCACGTAAAGCTCGTGATGAGTGAGGTTGGTGCTTTCATGTTTGCCCATCAGGACATGGGCAAAGAATTTGTAAGCCCCAAGCAGTGCCAAATCGACGATCGCCGAAGCCGAGTTACGATCCCGGGTACCACATCCGCCTGTGATACTCCCCCAAAACTCATCCGCGTGAAAACCAGGCAACTGCGTGTACGAGTACTGTTGGCAGTCAAGCCCGAGCACCCCTTGGAGCACCCCTTGATCGATCCGGTGCTCAATTCCCCCAAAACGGACATTAAAACCCCGTCGTCGGTTTCCTGTAATGTGGTGAAGAACTCAAGCACTAGCTCCCGATAAGACGGTGCCCGGAAAGACGCGAACATTCGGTCGTTCATCGCGTCGATGTAATGGAGTTGTCGGGTGCCGAACCCGTCAACGTCCCCATTCGCCACCCGTTCATCGAAACGCTCGATATTGATAAAGCGTGGGGTAGCGAAATGTCGCTGGGACGGATTTTGAAAAAGTTCCCTCTCGTATGTGGAGTAGATGGGGAAGGGGGCACCGTAAGCTCCGGCGATATCGGGGTATTGGGGAAGGTTGAAAATTTCATCATCGGAGTGACCGTCCATGGTAAAAAAGGGGGAAGTATGAACGAAAGTGAACGGATTTTGTAGTGGAGGGTTCTAAGAAACCAAAGGAACGAACGAGAATTGAAAAATGGGAAAAATTCAAATCAAATGCTCACTGGGGCATTTCGTCGAACACTTGGTGGGCAAGCTTTTTGATGAATAAAATCAAATGAAAATGGCTCCCGATTCCTACCCAAACACACAACCAACAATTACAAAGTTCCCCAAGAGATCGTTTAAGCGAATTACCTCGAAAAATTGGTTTGAAAATGGAGCGAAGAATCGAACTATTCCCAGGAAGATTTTTTTTTTAATTTGGAGAGGAGAAGAAAAATGAAACTTCACGCGTAACTGCTCACCGTCGATCGACTAAATTCGTTTTCCCACTCTTCTTCTTCTATTTTTTTTTTATATATTTCTGCTTTTTTTTTATATTTTGCTGCCTCTCTTTTTCTTGTTCGGTCGATTGGTTTGGGGGAGGGAAAAGATCGACTGGCATTATATAGAACCGCAGGTCTCTGGGCAGTCCGGGCAGTCGATCGACTGCCCTCCTCAGTCGATCGACTGCAGTCGATCGACGGCCGACAGTCGATCGACTGATGTTGTCAAAACCATGAAAATTTCTGGAATCCAGTCGATTTCTCCGTGTTGGTCGATCGTGCCCCAGTCGATCCTCCTGTTCCCAGTCGATCGACTGATTTGCAAAAAAAACTTGAAAAACTCTGGAATCCAGTCGATTTGAACCTGTTCGTCGATTGGGCAGTCGATCGACTGCATACCAGTCGATCGACTAGGTATGCAGTCGATCGACTGAATTCCAGCATCCAACCTTCATTTTTCGATCCTCTTTTCTCCCAAGACTCCAGGACTTGAACCTACACAAACCAAAAACTCAAATTAACACTACTTAAGGTTAGGATGAACACAAACTTAAAAGAAAAACAAGAAGAGAGTTAGAAAAGTTTAAAAAGTCGTGGGTTGCCTCCCACGTAGCGCGTTTGGTTTACGTCGTTCGCTCGACGATCCCGGTTCAATGATCAAGATCCCGCCGGGGGCAAATCACTCAGGTTTTCTTCCTCTAAGATCATAGGCTCGAGAGATTTTGTTTGCAACACGCTATGCCGGTAAGGTTTGACTCGAGCGCCATTCACTTGAAATCGTTCGTCCGTCTTTGGATCGATTAACGTCACGGCTCCAAAGGGGGATATCTTCTCGACTTTGATTGGCCCGCTCCATTTGGACATAAGTTTCCCAGGAAACATGGCCAGACGAGTGTTATAAAGGAGTACTTGCATTCCCTCCTCCAACTCTTTCGGTACGAGCTTCTTATCGTGGAGCAGCTTCGTTTTCTCCTTGTACAGACGGGTGTCATCAAATGCCTCGTTTCGTAATTCTTCGAACTCCTCCAGTTGGAGTTTTCTCCCCTCTCCGTCCTGCTTCAAATTAAAGTTACACGCTCGGATTGCCCACCACGCTCTATGCTGCATTTCCACCGGTAGATGGCACGACTCTCCATACACCAGACGATAGGGACTCATTCCAATAACTGTCTTATAGGCCGTACGGACAGCCCACAAGGCATCGGTGAGCTTTGTGGACCAGTCCTTCCGGTTTGGTTGCACAGTTTTCTCGAGAATGTTTTTGATTTGACGATTACTCGTCTCGACTTGCCCGGCTGTTTGCGGATGGTAAGGAGTAGAAACCTTGTGCACGACTCCATAGTTCTTCAACACTCATTCAAGTAGTTTGTTGTTAAAATGCTTGCCACCATCGCTGATTAGCACCCTCGGAACTCCGAATCGGCTGAATATGTTGCTCCGAACAAACTTTACTAATGTCTCGCCATCGTTTCTCCTTGCCGGGATTGCTTCTATCCATTTAGAGATGTAATCCACCGCGACCAATATGTATTCGTACTCATGAGACTTCGGGAAGGGACCCATGAAGTCGATCCCCCAGACATCGAATATCTCGACGGCCAAGTTATACGTCATCGTCATCTCATTCCGCTTTCCGATACTACCCGTTCGTTGGCATCGATCGCACCTTTGACAATGCTCGTGAGCATCCTTGAAAAGAGTAGGCCAATAGAAACCCGACTGGAGAACTTTGTAAGCGGTCTTTTGGTCACCGAAACGCCCTCCGACTAGATGATCATGGTAATGAGTCAATATCTCCTCTTTTTCCTCTTCCGGAATGCACCTTCTCAACATACCATCCTTCCCGATTTTAAACATAAGAGGGTCGTCCAAATAATAACCTCGACAAGTGGCAAGAAACCTCCTCCTCTCGTGATGAGACAGGTCCGGACGGAGCACCCCGCTAGCAAGGTAGTTAGCAACATCGACATACCATGGTGTGATGGACACACCGAAAAGGTTCTCGTGAGCTTGGTTTTCTCCGATGAGTGGGGACTCTTTCTCTCCATTCCCGACCTCCAAACGAGAGAGGTGGTCGGCGACTACGTTCTCGCACCCTTTTCTATCACTGATCTCCACGTCGAACTCCTGAAGTAAAAGGATCCACCGGATTAGCCTCGGCTTCGCTTGAGGCTTGTTAAAAAGATGTCGTAGTGCCGCATGATCGCTATGTATAATCACCCTCGACCCAACGATATATGATCAGAACTTCTCGAGCGAGTAAACCACGGTAAGTAGCTCATTTTCAATGGTTGTGTAGTTCCTCTGGGCGTCATTGAGCATAAGACTTGTGTAGTAGACGACCCAGAGGAGTTTGTCGACTCGTTTCCCTAGGACGTCCCCCACCGCTTCATTCGACGCATCGCACATTATTTCGAACGGGAGGGACCAATCCGGGGCTATCACCACGGGAGTAGAAGTCAAGCTTTTCTTCAATGAATCGAACGCCGCTAGATAAGCATCATCAAACACAAACAGGACGTCGACGCTAAGTAAATGGCACAAGTGGTGGCTTAGCTTCGAGAAGTCCTTAATGAACCTCCTATAGAACCCCGCATGACCGAGGAAGCTTCGCACTCCCTTCACGTTGATCGGTGGGGGAGGTTTCTCAATCACGTCGATCTTTGCCTTGTCGACTTCGATTCCCTTGGACGACACCACATGCCCCAAAACTATTCCACTTCTCAACATGAAGTGACTTTTCTCCCAACTCAAAGTAAGGTGGTTCTCCAACATCTCTCCAAAACACTTGACAAATGATCGAGACACTCGTCGAAAGTAGAGCCGTAGATAGAAAAATCATCCATGAAAACCTCCATGTACTTGTCGAGCATGTCGGAAAAGACCGAAAGCATGCACCGTTGAAAGGTAGCTAGTGCACTGCACAAGCCGAAGGGCATGCGTCGGAAAGCGTATGTGCCGAAAGGGCACGTGAACGTCGTCTTGGATTGATCCTCCGGCGAGATAGCGATTTGGTAGTATCCTGACAATCCATCGAGGAAACAATACGAATGATGCCCCGCGAGCTTGTCCAACATCTGGTCAATGAATGGGAGTGGGAAGTGGTCCTTCTTGGTGGCGGCGTTGAGCTTTCGAAAGTCTATACACATTCTCCAACCGGTGGTCGCACGGGTCGTCACACGCTCGCCCCGTTCGTTCTCTATCACGGTTATTCAACTCTTCTTCGGCACCATGTGGACTGGGCTCACCCATTCACTATCCCCGATTGGGAATATCAAACCTTCGACTACATGTTTCAATATCTCACCCTTCACAATCTCCATCAAGTTCGGGTTCAATCGTCGTTGGCACTCCCTTGATGGTTTGACTCTGTCTTGGAGGATGATCCGATGCATACAAGTAGAGGGGATTATCCCCTAAATGTCACCAAGGCTCCACCCTATCGCCTTCTTGTTCTTTTTCAAAACTCCCACCAAAAGTGCCTCATCTCTCGGGGGAAGCTTGGCGTAGATGATCACGGGTTTTGTTTCTCCACTTTCCAAGTAAACGTACTTGAGATGGCTCGGGAGGGTCTTGAGCTCCGGTTTTGGCATAAGGGCCGGTTCGACGCTTGATATCTCGAATATCTCTACCACCCCCTTCGATCAAAACGCTAGCCTCTCGTCGTCCTCGACATTCTCGTTCACAACCTCTCGAGCGGCTTCCTCAACTAGTTCTTGTATCGGGTCGATCATAGCACAATCGGCATGAAAGGAGGAAGGCGGAACGGCTCCCAAGTCGTGGATCGAGAAGTTCACTGTATTTCCCAAAACCGAGAAAGATAACTTCCCGTCTTTCACATCGATCAAGGTGTTCGTCGTGGCCATGAAGGGTCGACCAAGTAAGATAGTGTGTTCTCGGCCTTCGTTGCTTACCTCCCCGACGTCCAGTATAACAAGATCCACAGGCACGATGAGGCTTCCTACTTGTACCAAAACGTCTTCGACCACGCCCTTTGGGTATCGAACTGATCGGTCGGCCAGTTGCAAACACATTCTCGTCTCCTTGAGGTCGCCCAACTCTAACTGTTTAAAAATAGAGTACGGCATCAAGTTTATTCCCGCGCCGAGGTCTAGCATTCCTCGTGTCTCCTTTCCGTTTCTGAGGGTTATCTGGATACAAAAGCTCCCCGGATCGCCTTCTTTATGTGGGAGAGAATTGCTATAGGCAATGCTTGCCGCGTTCCATATGCATATCTTTTCATTCTCCTCGAATCGGCGTTTCTTAGATGTTAGTTCCTTGAAGAACTTCATATAAGCGGGAATGTTTCGGATTATGTCGAGCAAAGGAAGGTTTATGTTGACCTTTGATAGCATCTTGTATAGCTCGAGGAATTGGTCGTCTTGCTTTGTCGATCGGATCCGGCTCGGATATGGAATCGGAGGTCAGTACGGTGCGGCGGACTTATGTAACCCCCCGTCAGCCTGGGACCCCTTCGCCTCACCACTAGAGAGTGATGTGGGAGAGCTAGGAGCGGCTACGGGCTCGTTCGAATCTGGAAGAACACGATCTTCTTGAACACTTGTTGAAGGTCCGTCGTCGGGTAGGGCGACCTTGTTGTCTATCACCTTGCCACTTCGGAGAATGGTCACGGCTTGAGCTTGGTCCGGTTGACTTGGTAGCTTGTCCTTGTCCCGTGCCCATTTTAGTTCGTTGACATCCGTAGCTATTTGCCCCATTTGTGTCTCCAATCTCAAGAGCCATTTGCTTAGCTCGGTTAAGACGGACTCGAGGTTCGTTTGTTGTGGTATCGGATTGTCTTGGGGAGTCGGGAACGGTGCTTGATGAGGCGGAAAAGGTGGTCGAGCGGCATATGGGACTTGGGGGCGCGTTTGTTGAGCTTGTTGCGCCATCGGGGGTCCGGGTGGAGTTTGAGTATTCGTTGGTTCCTTCCACCTAAAGTTAGGGTGGTTCCTCCAACCGGGATTATATTTTGGGGCGTAAGGATCGTTGTTGCTTGGAAAACCTCCCCGATTTGCTTGGTATCCTTGGATCGCGTATGCTTGCTCGTCGAACTCGTTCATTTGCCCGTAGTTAATCGGGCACGCACTAGCTCCATGCCCCGGCATTCCGCACGTAGTGCACGTCTATATCGAGCTCGGATGTTGCTTGGTGCTAGCTCGGCGATCTTACGGGCCCACTCGGGCCCGTATTTTGTTAAGACCTCTTTCACGTTCTCCTTTCGTTCCAAAATACTCATATGATGATCGTCGGCGGCCATGTTAACAAAGATGTCGTATAGTTCTCTCGTCGAGCGGCCGGCCAAGTTCCCGCCGGCGGCATTGTTCACCATGCGTTTTGATGCGAACGCCAATCCGTTATAGAAGAACTGATTCAAGAAGTCGCCGGTAAACCGATGGTGTGGGCATTTAGTAAGGTGTCCTTTGAATCGCTCCCATGCCTCGTAGAAAGTTTCGTAGCTCTCATGTCGGCAGTCGATCGACTGCATGTCAAAAATGGCCGAAAGTCCTGGAATCCGGTCGATCTTGAGGGGCTCCAGTCGATCGACAGCAGTCGATAGGCCAAGTAGGCAAACGATCGACTGCGTCGTCCAAAACGCCAAAACTCCCTGGAATGCAGTCGATCCTGGAAGTTCAGTTGATCGACTAGAATTGCAGTCGATCGAATGCACTTCCAGTCGGTCGACTGAATTTCTGCAACCGGCTCGATTTCTTGTTCTTTTCACGTCCGCCGGTTTATCGAGCCTCGTCTGTTGTGCTCCCTTGCTTTGTCCGTCCATTCCCGAGTCGAGTGAAAATGATCCCAAATGAGCGCGGGCCCCGCTTGGACGTCCTACGGCTAATAGAAAAACGAAAAAGTGAAAAACTACGAAAACTAATAATAAAACGTACAAAAACTAAGAAAACCTAGAAATAACGAAAAATGGCCAACTCGACTCCTAAAACACCTAAAAGAAAGTGAAACACATGCAACGTGATACAAAAACAATAGCAAAAATATGTACAAAAAGATGCAAATCAGAGGCCATGAAAATGAAAGGATCAACCTGCTGCACCCACATGCACTCCCATGCACATCCCAACACATGAACAAAACCCGATGGTCATTTAATTGTAGCCTTGTCTTATTAGCTGTCATTTGTGTGCCATTTGTTTATGTTGTTAGTTATCTAGGTTTTGAACTGCCTTTCGTAGCTTTACGCATGTTCTTTTAATCCTAAGTTTAGTGTGCTGAGTCGCCCTATATAATGTGTAGGTGTACCTTGTATTTTTCCAACAATTAATGAAGCAGATATGATAAGAAGAAAGATGCTTTTTATACTTTCAAAGTTTACAGCTTTTACAGCATTTGTTTTCATGTAGGCTGCATATTCTCAATAATCTGTTCATATATAAAGACTTGACAATTGGATTTCTTTCTTGATTTGTGCTCTTTTTTCAGGTTATAGTTAGGGGAGTATCTGTTTCTCAATTGTTCATTGTCTTCACTCTTCCCTTGACAGTATTCATTCTTTTCCATTTTCTTTATATTAATTTAGGAATGAAGAATATTTACCCCAGTGGACATCTCTTCTCTCGCGGCGGAGGTTAAGGTGATGGAGCTCAACTAGGAGCTCAATTCCCTAAAGAAAAGGATTTACACGCTGGCCAAGGAAGAAACAAACTTGGCAAAGGAGTGTGAGATTGTCCATCATTTGATTGACTCCCTTAATAACTATGAAGACCTCTTCTAGGAGTATGTGGAGGCAAAGATGAAGAGTATGGCCGATCTACATAAGGTGGTGATTCTTCATTGGGAATGAAAGCTTTTCTAAAAGACTATGTGGGAGGCGACCGGGCACCATGGATAGGGTCTAGTAGATAGATTCATTCTTTTGTTATATTATAAACACTTCTGTATGTAGAATCTTGTCTTTTCTTTTTCCATGAGTGAAAATTTACTTTGACCCTTTTGTAATATCTATTTATAATGAATTTGTTGGTTTTTCCTTTCATTAAGATGATTTACTTTTCTTTGACTTTTGAGGTGTCTTTTGCTTTCTATCCATTTTCTTGTTTGTTCAGTTGCTTACGTGTTAAATTATTGATTGGGAATTCTGTCAACTCTTATGGTGTTTTTACCTTGTATAAAGTGACTTAGATGTTGGAGTGGGGTTTCTTTGAGGCTCCCAAATCATTAGCTTTTACCGATGGTGCCATGAATGCACCAGTTTTGGGCACCATCGGTTGCTTGGTAGTTGTGCTAATTAATGTGATTGTTCATAATCAGCAGACACAACAATAGTGAAGAGGAGACTTTTTTTCATATTTCTTATTTTGATGATGAAACCCTCATTTGTTTGTGTGTAAGATTTCCATATTCTCTCTTTAATTGTTCCAATTCCTTGTTTGCTTTCATTATGAGTTTTTTTAGGTTTGTAATGTTCTTGTTTTAGTAGTTATTTTTCTTGAATCTTGTCCATAGTTTAGGTTAGAGGATTCTTAGAGTCTTAGATGATAATGTTTGGTGTTTTTAAAATCTTATCCTCCATTTTCATGTTCTTAGTTTAGCTTGAAGCTCTTTTCCTCATTATCCATGTTAGGTGAATGTGATAGTAGAGAAGCAATTAGGTTTAGTTATTTTAAGCAAGTAGTTGACTAGTAGTGTAGAGTGCCTTTCTTAAGCTTGTAGATGATGAATAGTAGTTTGTTCACTTGTTTATAGTAATTAATTTGATTTTCCCTCCAATGCTTATTTTTTGTTTATTTGTGCTTTATTTATGAGTCCATGATTTCATTAGCTTGGATTATGGATTTCTTCATTGGGTTAATTGTGTCTATACTTGGTCTTAGTTTATGTTATTACATTTCTTGATGATGTTAGGTTAGAATTTATGGGTCTAGGGTTTAAATGAGTTTAGAAGTATCAATTGGTAATTATCGAATGTTTAATTGAGGATCACGATTGATAACCTCGGTTTGTATATTAAGTGTTTGATAAATTGCCAATTGAACGTGGAGGTGAGTTTAAAATCCTAGACCCCCGTTTTATTAATCTTTTCAAAGTCTTCGATTTCATTCTCATGATTTAAATCTTCGTCTTAGTTTCTAAAAATTCAAAACCAAAAATTTGATTGTGTGTTTAGTTTAGCTTTTTCTTTATTTTCTCGTTCGTGGTTCAAACATAAAAATCTCTTCTGATTAGTCTTCCTCGTGAGAATCAATTTGAGTCACCTAACTGGACTATGATCGATCCAATTATCTTGTGGGCAATCCTTAAATATTTTTAAAATGTAGTATGTTTGAGATCACTTTGAGATTTACCACCTTTGATAGGGAAGGCTAAAGGTCGTGATTTTCCTGTTTTCTCTTCATGACTTTAGCTATGTTTTTGTTTGTTTTGTTATTTATGTCTTGTTTGTGTGTGATTTTTCTTTTTGTTCATTTTTCTTATTTCCCGTCGGTGCATTTAATCTCGTTTATTGAGTGTTTTKTGTGTAAGGTACATCRACGACCTCAACCRCATCTTTTGAGATCCAAGAGACAAACCAAATAAAAAAARRRRAAARRRRAAAWWAARGG
>BMAC01000081.1:220143-234507 GCA_014905375.1 Phtheirospermum japonicum
ATAAAAGAAAAAGAACCCAAAAGACAACACAATTTTTTTATATTTTTCAATTTTTCAAATGTTTTTGGATTTTTGAATTTTTGAATGTTTTTTGGTTTTTTTGTAATAAGAAAGAAAGAGAAAGAAAAGAAATAACGAAAAGAACTTGGGTTGCCTCCCAAGAAGCGCTTGTTTTACGTCACTAGCTTGACGTACTCCCTTTATGCTCAAGGTGGATAGATAACGGGAGGGTCCACCAAAACGATCTCCTCCTTGTCGGGAGGAATCGTGGTCTTGAAGTGGCCCGACACTTCATCTAAGATCCAATAGAAATATTGAGCGGTTAACATTCCAATCGGGCAAGTAGGAGTTGGCATGGGTAGATCTTCGGGCGGGATGGTGGTTTTGAAATGCCCGACGACTCATCAAGAAAGCAAAAGGAATATTGGCCGGCTAGCTTGTTCATCATGTAGTCGATAAACGGGGAAGGGAAACGATCTTTCTTTGTGGCTTCATGAAACTTCTTAAAATCGATCAACATCCTCCAACCCGTTAACGCCCTCGTGGCCAACAACCTTCCTTCTTCATCCTCACGAACTAACGAGCCGCTCGTCTTGGGCACCAAGTCAATGGGCTTCACCCACTCACTTTTGGATATAGCAAACATCAAACCCTCCAACAACACCCTCCAATTCCCGGCCCTCACCATTTCATCAAGACTCGAATTCAAAGGGCTAGCTCTCTCAACCACTCCGGGTTTCCATCCAATCGTACTCTTATGAACATCAAGCACTTTAACCGACCCCGCCTCCTCTTCACCTTGATTTGGGTTTGCCAAGATGGTAATCGACTTGCACTCCTCTTCTTTCTCAAAATAATCATCAAGTCTTCCAATCTTGTTATCAACGATCTCCACCCCAAGAAAATCTTCAAGCTTCTCGATGGAATCGACTCCCAACCCATCATCAATAATCTCCACTCCAAGAAAAATCTTTAAACTCTCCAATTGGTTTTATCAATAATCCCCACCTCCCCCTCTAAAAAGTCGTCGTTGCCCTCAACGACACACCGAGAATCATCTACACACAAATCGAGGTCGCAATAGAGGCACAACGGACTTATCATGTAGGACAAGGGGCTCAACAACCTCGCAACAATCCTTAATATCAACGGTCGGGCCAACCACCTCCTCATTAGTCTTGGCCTCCACATACGCTTCTTCGACTAACTCTTGAAGCATGTCCATGAGTAAGGAATCCGTATGAGCTCGTTTAAGCATATCAATATCGCTCGCAACTTGATCCAATGTAGCATCAAGAGCGTCACACTTAGCATTAATAGCACCACACTTAGCATTAAGAGCACCACATGTAGCCTCAAGAGCATCACATGTAGTGATCAACGAATTTACTTCTTGCAACATGGCCAAGAGAGTCGGATCGGGTGGTGGAATAGGAGCATGCACCGGAATATCAAAGGCGGGAAGGGCGTTTTGGTCATTAGAGCTTGAACTTCCAAAGTACGCATATGGATCGGAATCATGAGTGCCATAGGTAGCATCAAATGAGGCATAATCGAAATTAGAAGTGAGAGAGCCATCGTATGGGTCGGGATTCGGGCTCGGCATACTCGGATAATTTTGTGGAGCACCATAGCCATATGAGCCGGAAGTCGGGGCTTGCTCGTTCGGATAGGAGTATGGAGCTTGCATGTTCGGATAGGAATTTGGAGCTCCATAACCATTCACGCCCGAGAAACTACCAAACCCGACATGGTTTGCACCATGCCCTCCCATGCCGGGTTGCCCATATCGATATCCATCGTTGGCAACGTGGTTTGCACCATGCCCTCCCACGTTGCCATACCCATTATACAATGTCTCATTCCCGGCATGGTTTGCACCATGCCCTCCCATGCCGGGAATGTATCCACCATAATTATAGTTATATGTGCCTTGCATACTCAAACAAAAAAAATGTCAAATAACAAAACAAGCTAAAAAACACAATGAAATTACAATCAAATCGAAAGCCTTAACCAAGCCGAGTCGCAACGGCGCCATTTTGTTAGAAGAGTTTTCGTGGTGTTGAAATAAATCAACGGGTTCATGGCTTGGTATTATCGGAATTCGATTCAATTGCAAGATTTCAATGTGTTTCAAGCTTAAAAAATAAAAGAAAAATGAAAATAAAGCAAATAAACTAGCTAAACTAAACTAGGAAATTGAAAGTGCAAGTTGGTAGGATGCCACGTCGGATGCCTCAATATGAAAATGTAAAGCAATAATGAAAATAAGCAAGAAAATGCAAAGTTTCACCAAGTACAAGCATGCAAGCACAAGGTACAACTATGCATAAAATCCTAAATAAAGAAAATTAACAAAAATTGAAAGCATGAATGATAAAGCAATGAAAATAACATGGAAAAGTTTAAAACTTTAAGGAAAATAACAAGAAACGAAGAGTAGATCTAAGATTCAAGCATAAACAATGCATAAAAACTAAATTGCAAATAAAGCATATGAAAAACTTAAGATTAAGATGATCAAAGGACCCGATCTATAGCCTAGATGTGTCACTCATCAAGATTCTATAGTCAATTCTCAAGATCAAACAATGGAATCAAAGAGCTGAGGCAAAAAGCATAAATTGAAGAACATGCATGAAATTGAAGAACAAAGCATAAAATAAAAGAAAGCTTACTAGAATTAAATTGAGAATCCAAAAGCTTGATTTAAATTGCAAGGAATTAAAAATCCAAAGGAGTATTTGGATTCATCTTGAGCTTACAAACCCAAGGTAAAGCCTTCAAGATTAAACTAAGAACAAGAGAGAGAAAATTAAAGTCCCAAACCCAAGCTTGGGTTGGGAGGAGGTGTTTTTACAAAAATGAGAGTTGTAGTCTATTTATACTAATTTAATTGGGTTTAAATGGGCCAAATTAGCCAAAAAGGCTTGAAATTCCCAGGTTTGACCCAATTTTGACCGTATTGACCAGGATGGCTCAAGGTAGCTCGGTGCGGCTCGGTTGTGTTCGGTGATTTAAACCCAATTAAATTAGTATAAATAGACTACCGGCTGGCTTGGGCGCTGGCTGCACATGGCACAGAGATGGCGCGAGGACGGCGGGAGATGGCCAAGAGATGGCTGCTGGGAGATGGATGGCGCTGGGATGGCTGGGAGATGGCCAAGAGATGGAGACCATTCAAGAATGTTTGCCTCTTGGAGCTCCTTTTTGGCCTCCATGCCTTAGTTGAATTCACATCATCAAACCACCTATTAAATAAGACCTTTTAACATAAAAACCCAAGAATTTCACCAACCTTAGATTAATTAAAATCATTTAACCCAATTAAACATAAAATTAAAAGAAGAACACAAAAACCCTAAAATAAAAAAAATAACCTAGAAAACAAAGCTAAACAACTCAAGAACCACTAAAAATAATACAAAACCCTAATTAAGAACACGAGAAAAACACAACAATTACATGCAAAACACTCGTCGGTCGACGTCCTGTCAACAAGAAGCTGCAGTAGCGTTGATTAAAGGTCCATCGGTCGACGCCCTAGCGACGGGAACTCTCTGTTACGATGATTGAAGGTGCGTCGGTCGACGCACATGCAGGTCGATGCAGGCAGGAGAAGCACGTCGACGCTGTGGTCTGGCACGCATAGGTCGACGGTCTGTCGACGCCGACACGGCTGGGCTATATTTGTAAGAAAACTTGTGCGGAAAGAAAGAGGATTCCTATATAAACCCGACCTAATTTCGTCAAAAATACATACACTAACACAATTCTAGGGTTCCAAGGCATGAAGAGGGGATCCCAAATCACCCAATAAACAAGAGCTTGAAGATCCAAGACCAAAAATCCAAGATCTAAGCTTTCTTATCTCTTTCCTATCTTAGAACTATGTTTTATTTCTTTATTTTCCTGTTATTCTATGAACTCCATTAGTGATTGATTGTTTTATCTAGTTCTAGGGATGTTGAAATCCTCGTGAAACTATGTTTTAATTAATTTATGCAAAATTGTCTTTCGTTCTTCATATGCGATTGCTTGTGTTATCTTGTTCACTTATCATGATAAATTCATGACAAGATTGCTTGATTCTTACTTTGGCTTGATCACCAAGATTAGGGATTGGTTATCTATTGCTAGAAATAGGATTGCTTCCCGTGTAATTATCGTAATCTCTATTTCATTGGTAGTAACTAATGATTATGCATCGTTAGGGATAACACAACATAAGTTAAATAACTGAGCTTATGTGTTTATTGCTTAGATTAGCCTATTTTCCTGGGTATTAATGATGTTGTTGGATTAAATCTAGAGAGATTATTCTAGATTGTTCAATAAATATAATCAATTTAAGAGCTTATTTTAATTGAGTAAACGGTAAGGGCATATTCGAGTAGCAGATCTTATTGCTACTTAGGATTTTTAGTTGCATGTGATGAATGGATTACGAAATTGTGGTTGATTAGATGAGTGGAACGAGGGTGGAAACTGAACTAGAACTAGAGCTTTATTATTATTGAATTTTCCGTTAATTATTTACTTGTTATTTATTTTTCTTAGATTAAATCAAATCTTCAAACCCCATATTTTTAGTTTAATAAAATACGAACTATCAAAATCTAAACCACGCTCCTCGTGGGATCGACAATAATTATGAGAGGTATATGCACGACAACAACTATGAGAGGCCTCTTGACAGAGATAGAGCTCCATAGAACGAACGGGAGCCTCGTCAGCGAGATTTAGCATGCCCACGGGTTGAACATTACAGTTCTTCTATAGTGTTGGGACGGATTGCCAGAGATTATGAGTCAAAACTGCACCTAATTAACCAGCTTCTGACTTTTCATGGTCATGCTCATGAAGACCCATTGGCATTTATGTGGGAATTTTATGCCAAAGTTAGTAGATTTCTTACCATGGGACTTCATCGTGATTAGTTACAAATGATATGTTTCCCGAGCAGCTTCAAAGATAAAGCTAAGTCTTGGCTTCTCTCTCTAGAGCTGAGATCACTGATAGGCTGGGATATGATTTATGAGAGATTCGTGATCCAGTATTATCCAGCCAGACGACGGGGCAGCTGGGGAGGCAAATTGCTAATTTTGATCAACAAGATGGGGAGTTATCCCACGAAGCATGTGAGCGCTACAAGTCACTTTTGCTAGCATGCCCGCATCACAATTATACCCCTGCTATGGTGTATAATTATTTCTATGAAGGGTTATCACAGTTATACAAGGTCCATGTCGAGACTGCGTCCGGAGGTGATTTTGGGGTATTGATCTCAGATGCTAAGAAGTTGCTAGAAAGGATGAGCGAGAAATCCAGGGCAACAAATTCTTGGCCCCGGAAATCAAAAGTGAATGAAATTTATGTACCGCAAGAGGAAGATGACAAGAGGGTCGAGGAATTGACCAAAGAGATGGCGGCCCTAAAGACCGAGTTGGCAAGCATGGCTTCTTTGAAAAAGACCATTGAAGTGTGTGCTCGATGTGGAGCACTGGGGCATTTGGCTAATGTGTGCATGGTGACGTTAGTCAAAGAGCAATAGGAGGACGTTAACACCATTTAGAACTATCAATGCCAACCTCCTACTTCTGGGCAGAAACTCATAAAGAACTATGAACCTTACTCGAACACGTATAATACAGGGTGGCGTGATTACTCGAATTTCAAGTATGTTACTGGGAACCTAAATCATGTGTCGGATCTTCCGCAAACCTACCATCAATACCTGCACACACCCCCACAGAGAAAATATTCTATGAAGGGGCAGGCACCACCTCCAGTGAAGCCACACTATTAATTGCTGGTATGGCAGCAAAATCAAGAAGCCGAGACTATTCGTAATTAAGACGGACTTGCACAATTGATGGTATAGGTAAATGACCTTTCCAGAAATATGAAAAGTATGGAGTAATTTCATATGCATGTGAATAAGCAGGGTGCACGGTTAGAGGACCATTCTAAAATGTTGAAGATTTTGGAGGTAATGGTGGGTCAAGTTCCAGCCTCTATGGAAAAAATGGCGAACGAGAAAGGGAAACTTCCGAGTCAATCAGAGTAGGCCTTAGTTGTTCATGTCCTTCATAGTGGGAAGAAGATTGATACTAATGTAGTCAAGTAAGAGGAGGAAGAAGAAGGCGTGGCCACACTTCCAACGCTGGTCCTACAGTCAGACAGCGCAGCAAAACCGTTGGACCAAATACATAAGTCACCGAGTCGTTATATTCCGGGATCTATTAAGGGGACAATTCTGAACCAAGCCCCTACTCCGACGATAATTGATGATCCCAGTCAGTCCTTGAAGTCGCAACCAGCACAGAAAATTACCTCGATTTCCGATCCAGTTTTGTTTCTAAGTCGCCTACTTCTGACCAAAGAAAATAAAAAATTCATGGAGATTTATAATTTAATGAAGAACGTGAATATTAACCTTCCTTCTTTGGATATGATCAAGACAATACCAACTTATGTGAAGTTCTTCAAGGAGATTGCCTCGAGGGATATGCGTTTGGTGGCCAACCAACGAGTGGAAATGATAACAGAGGCTAGTGCAATTTTCAAGAAACTGTTGCCCCCAAAGGAAAAAGATCCCGGGAGTTTTTGTATCACTATTTCACTCGGGAATGGGCAAACAGCGAGGGGAATGCTGGATCATGGTGCCAGCATTAATTTGATGACATATTCTCTTTTTCGGGAATTTGATCTTGAGACGATGAAGCCAACCACCATGCGACTCCATTTGGCGGATTGATCAATCAGGCAACCTTTAGGTATTGTTGAAGATGTTCTGGTGCAAATTTGGTGAACTAGCAGTTCCGGTTAATTTTGTTATCCTAGATGTTGGAGAGGTGCCGATTGGAAGTAAGGAACACACTATTTGGTTAGGGCACCCATTTATGTCTACTTCCCATACATTAGTAGACGTGCATAAAGGGAGGATGGCTATGACAGCTTTGGGTGGATCGGTGATGTTTTCACTTAAGGATATCCATAATACTCCTTCTTCATTTATATGAGATGAGTGCTCGTTTGTTGATCTGATTGCATCTTGTGTCCAAGATCTTAAAGGCATTACTATTTTAGACGAGTCATACATCGAGGACGACGAGGAATTTTGAGTGGGGAGGAGGTAGCTGAGTTACTTGGGATTGATCTATGTGAAATTGAAGCTGGCATGGAAGAATTAGATTTTAAATTATGCGAGATGTCTAATGCACCTGATCTTGAGCCAAAAGCGGAGTTGAAACCAGTACCTAGACATTTAAAGTACGTTTTCCTCGAGCCCAACGAAAAAAACCCATCATCATATGAAAAGGCTATAGGATGGAGCATCAGCGACATCAAAGGGATAAATCCCGTTACTTGTATGCACCGAATCGAGCTCGAACCTGATGCGAGGCCAGTAAGAGATGGCCAAAGAAGATTAACTCCAACACTTTATGAGGTTGTCAAGAAAGAGATTTTGAAGCTAAAAGAAGAAGGGATTATTTTTCATATCGCCGACAGAAAATGGGTGAGTCCAATACATGTGGTCCCGAAGAAGGGTGGTATCACCATAATCAAAAACGAAAAAGGCGAGACAGTCCCGACGCGACTGGCAACTGGGTGGCACATGTGCATTGATTATAGAAAGCTTTACGCGGCCACCAGAAAAGATTATTTTCTGTTGCCATTCATTGACAAACTCCTTGATAAGCTAGCTGGACTCGAGTTTCATTTCTTCTTGGATGGCTTTTCGGGCTATTATATAGTGGCTATCGCCCCGGAGGACCAGAGCAAGACAACGTTTAYGTGCCCCTTTTGCAMTTTTGCTTTCCAGAGGATGTCGTTCGTCCTATGCAACACCCAAGCTACATTGCAGAGATGTATRCTTCTATTTTCACCGATTTCATCGACGACCTCCCTGAGGTATTTATGGATGATTTTTTGGTTTTAGTGCATCTTTTGATAATTATTTGTCTAATCCATCTKGGGTGTTAGTGCGTTGTATTAAGAAGAGTCTTACTTTGAGTTGAGAGAAATCCCATTTTATGGTTAGGAGTGGAACCGTGTTGGGTCATATTGTGTCGAAAAAGGGATTGGGAGTTGATWAGGTAAAAATTGATGTGATTGAGACCCTTCCTCCCCCTAGTGATGTTAAAGGTGTAAGAAGTTTTCTTGGCCATGCGGGCTTCTATAGGCGATTTATTAAAGACTTTTCAAAAATTAGTCGCCCGTTATGTAAATTGTTAACCCTCGATACTCCTTTTATGTTTGATAATCCTTGCATGGATGCGTTTAAATTACTTAAAGAAAAGCTTAAATCAGCACCTGTTATTGTTGCCCCTGATTGGACCCTGCCATTTTAAATTATGTGTGATGCGTCTAATGAAGCTGTGGGGGCCGTTTTAGGCTAACGTGTGGATAAATTACTTAGGTTTATATATTATGCTAGTTTTATGTTGAACAATGCCCAACGTAATTAAACCACCACTGAAAAAGAACTTCTAGTTGTTGTGTTTTCACTGGATAAGTTTAGATCTTATATTTTAGGAGCAAAGGTAATTGCTCATACTGATCATGCTGCATTGTGTCATTTATTTGCTCAACCTCAAAGTAAACCACGTCTTATTCGATGGATTTTATTATTGCAAGAATCTGATGTTGAGATTAAAGATAGGCGTGGTTATGAGAATGTTGTAGCTGATCATTTGTCTAGAATGGTGATTGAGAATGATGTGAATGAGCATATTATGATTGATGATCTATTTCCCTATGAAAATGCTTATGCTTTTGAGAATGTTGATACTCCATGGTATGTGGATGTGGTGAATTATCTTTCTTGCAAAATTGTGCCTAACCATTTATCCTACCAAGAATGGAAGAGATTTTTATATAAGTGCAGGATGTACTTTTGGGACGATCCATACATTTTCAAACGATACAAGGATGGGTTGAGCAGAAGATGTGTCCCCGATGAAGAAAAAATGAGTATCCTACTTTTCTGCCAAGATTTTGGAGGGCATTTTGGATCTCAGAAGACGACGTTCAAAGTTCTTCAAGCCGGGTTCTATTGGCCGACCCTATTTGCTAATGCGCACGAGTACTGTAAGACTTGTGAAGAATGCCAACAAACCAAAAATATTAGTAAGAAGGATGAGATGCCATTGGTGCCTAATCAGGTGGTAGGGATTTTTGACGTTTGCGGCAAAGATTTCATGGGATCATTTCCCAAGAGTGGCGAATACGAATATATTTTAGTTGGAGGCGATTCCCACTCGCAAGGCAAAAGCTGAAGTGGTGCTAAAGTTCTTACAAGAAAACATCTTTAGTAGATTTGGAGTACCAATAACGATAATCAGTGATGGTGGTAGTCACTTTTGTAACCGAGCCTTCGAGAAGTTGATGTCAAAGTATGGGGTTCGGCATAAGGTGGCCACTACATATCACCAATAAATCTTGGGACAATTAGAGACCAGTAATCGTCAGTTGAAAGCTATACTCGAGAAGACGGTGAGACCGAATAGAAAGGATTGGGCGACGAAGCTTATTGATGCACTGTGGGCCTATAGAACAACATATAAAAAGGTGCTAGGCATGAGTCCTTTCCGGCTTGTTTATGGGAAAGCGTATCATTTGCCAGTCGATCTAGAGCACAGAGCAAGTTGGGTTATTCGTACGCTGAATATGAATTACGATGAAGCAGGCGAGTATAGGAAGCTAGAGTTGACTGAACTTGAAGAAACCAGAAACGAGGCATATGATAGTGCATGGAGGCAGAAGAAGAGGATGAAAGAGCGTCACGACCAGAAGATTGTTGATAAATAGTTAGAGGTTGGTAAACTAGCTCTGCTTTATAATTCTAGACTTAAGTTATTTCCAGGTAAGCTCAAGTCGAACTGGAGTGGACCATCTTTTATTAAAGAAATAAATGAATTTGGAGTGGTCACTCTTTACGATGAGAGAAAGGAATCGACTTTTCAAGTCAATGGTCATAGAGTTAAACTTTATCATGATGGAATGTCGAAAAATCAAGATCGTGAAGTGGTGGAGTTAGTGGATCCACTTGCACCTAAAATTTGATCTCTAGAGGTCTCATCGAGCAAGCGACGTTAAAAGATGCGCTTCTTGGGAGGCAACCTTTTTAATATAAATAAGGTAGGATTTAACAAAGTTTACTTAATCAAAACATACACTTGTGGTATCTCCATTATTAAATCCTGTCAATAAGTTCTAAAGTGGTGTTGTGACATTATGTTTACAATAATCAAAACATACCCTCTTAATCTGCATTGTTAAATCCTGTCAATAAGTTCTGAAGTGGTGTTATGACACTATGTGACTATAATCACTTTTTAAGGAACTAAAAATACCACAAGTTCAACCGCCAATTGTTTGGGTAGGTAACTTATGAGCTGTGTCATTTGCCAAGAATTCGATACTGATTAGCACATATTTGTCCTTATTTCTAGTAGTTTTATAGCTTGTTTTTCTTATTCTTTTTGGTATAAGTTGGGTAGTTTAAGCTCTAATTCGTATATTTATACTCTCAGCTTAATTTACCGCTTTTTGACCTAGATTGATGCAAATAAGTGATTTTGTGGATTTTCACTTTACAGCTAAGTAACCGGACGAGTTCAGCGCATAATTAGATGAAGTTGATGTTCAAGAAATGGAGAACGAGCTTTCCGGTGAACGAGTAGCAAAAAGATTGAGAAAAATGGGACAGACGCTCTGTCGCGTCAACTGACGCGAGCGTCGACGCTCCGTCGACACGAGCCATGATCCGCGTCAGCCGACGCACTGCCGACGCAACATTCTGAAGTGTCGATTGAAGAGGAGTCAGTTGACGCTAGGTCGACGCAACATTCTGAAGCGTCGATCCTAGACGCGTCGACCGACGCAAGGTCGACGCAACTCTCTGAGGCGTCGATTGAAGACCGCGTCAGCTGACGCACCCGCCCAGTCGATGCGCACAACCGGGCAGCAGCGACGCCGAGCGCCGGCGCGCGTCAGTCGATGCACCATCGACCCGGCAGCCCAGAATCAGGATTTTAGGGTTTCTTATGTTCCAAGTTAAGGGAAAACTATATAAAACCCTCTAAGTCCTTCCCAAAAGAGGATACCTCTCTCCCATACGCTGAATATTCGATCCTTTTGGTTCAAGAACAACACCATCCACATCCATATAACAATAATTGATCAAGATCGAAGATTCGAGGATCGCTAAGCTCCAACCGTCCGTTCGTGATTCGTTCTTCGACCAAGGTCAACCCACCTCTCCGGATTAGCTGGAGAATCTACTGCATTCCTTAGTTTTAATAAGCTAGCTCTAGTCTTTAACTCCAGGGAAACTAAAATTAAAATGGAGTGGACCGTTCGTGATAAAAGAGATCAACGAGTTTGGAGCTGTAACCCTTTACGATGAAAAACGAGACGCAACATTTCAAGTAAATGGTCATTGCGTTAAATTATACAGTGACGGAGAGATAACAAAGCAAGATCGCGAAGTGTGGGCGATGGTGGATCCGCCTCCGATGGCAATTTAATCACGAGACAATTACGTCGAGCAAACAACGTTAAAAGATGCGCTTCTTGGGAGGCAACCCAAGCTACTGTATTTTCTTTATTTTGATTTTCTTTTATTTTAGTTATTTCTTTTTTCTAATTTTTGTAAGTGTTTGAACAAGATTTAGGTCAAGAAGAGATTAATTCATCATTCGGAAAGTGAAGGATTCACATGGTAGCAAGTCTGCAGTCGCGTCGACTGACACAGCATCGACGCTACCTGGGAACGCGCGTCGACCGACGCAGCGTCGACGCGGCGTCGACGTGCGAGCTGACCGACTGCGCGAAATATTTTTGGGAATTTTTTGGCTGCGATTTTTGGGAGTTATATCTCCATAAGGTAAGCGATTTTTTGGGTAATATTCCACACGAAATTTGGCTGGTTATGGGGTCAAGATCTTTTGTGTTAATAGAGTTCTAATTAGATTAGGAAACTTAATATCTCTTCCCTTATTTGTAATTTAGGTCAATCTAGGATTCCTATTTTCAAGAGCTATTGGTTTCTATATAATTCGAACCCCCTACACTCTCTTTTTCATCATTCTCTTGTATTCTACACTTCATACACCGCATATATTTTCTCCCCACGTCTCTCCATACCATGAGACCGATTCCAAAAAACACCAAAAACCACGAGAATAGGTGGATGTTGAGAGAGGAGCACGAAGAGAAATTGGACCAGGTGCATGATGAAGTCGAGAAGGCGAACGACTTGGTTGGTGATTATCAATTGGATGAGGTTAACTACACCCTCCAAATCGATACTTTAAAAGGCGAATTGAGAAGAGCAGAGGAGATCAACGAGGGATTGAGGGACATGAACCTTCAACTAAGGACCACCATCAGAGACTTAAGGGGTATTAAATATGACCTGGAACAGAGGGAGGTACTTGATGAGCGTGACATGACCAAGAACGAGCTTCGCGACGCACTTCTCCGAGCTCGGGAGACAATTGCCACCTTGACTAAGGAAAACAATGATATGTTAAGGGATACGACCAAATTTCCAAGTGAGATAGATATGAGGGACAAGCGCCTGGAGGAAACGAATTCCGAATTAGACAAGGTGACACTGGATGGAATAACCCTCTTGCAAAGTAACCATGCAATCCGCGAGGAGAAATTCGCGCTCCTACGGCGAATTGAGGAGTTGGATGCCCAAATCAAGGGTTTTAATGTGACCAATGCGGCGAACGAGTGGAATTTAGGATTTTGGGAGCAATGCTTGGAAGAGGCTAGCAAGAAGATCGTCGCGTTAGAGAGATTGGGTTTTAAATCCCCTTAGATTCTTGGGGCTTGCTACTATCTATCTATTTATGTTTTTCCATTATCGAGTCATGGAATTGTCCTTCCACCTTATCCTGTTTATTTTATTGCAATTTCAATTTTAATTCGGTTTTCTACGTGTTTTGTTTCAGCAATTAATAAAATTTTATTTTTCGTACGCCCTTGCTTTTACGTACTTCTTGCACCGTGGACGTTTTTATTTTTCTTGTAAGATTGTGCAGTTATCCATGGTTAAAGATCATTTAGCAGAGGGGGTAATCGCTGGAATACAAACGGTAAAAACTCGTCGCCAAACTTTTGTCGCGTCGACTGATGCGAGCATCGACGCGGCGTCGACGCTGCCTGCGCACGGCGGTCGGCTGCCCTGGGCGGAGGCGATGATTTTCAATGGCCGTTTTGTTCAAACAACAACCTTTGGTTCCGCCATTTGCTGAGGAGCCATGGCAACGATTTAATGAGTTTATTATTGCTGATGACGTTATTTGCTATTTTTATTTTAATTTTTATTTTTCATTTTGGTTGTTCTGTTCGAGGACAAATCCAATCGCGAGGCTCTAGACAACGGGAAATTGAGCCACTTCAATGAAAGAGACTCGACCATTAATTTTCAGGGACATTTTCTTACCCCTTTCCTTGTTTGAATTGTTTTTCTTTATATTTATGGCAATCAGGGGATTGTCGAGTTTTTAAGAGGGGGGGATGGTTGAGTAGTATGATTGAAAAATTGTGTGCAATTTTTAAATTTTTCGTGATTGATTTCTATTTTTGTGCTGAATTGTGTTTGTATGGCATGCCTGTCGAAGTTAGCTATATATGATTTGATGTTCTTGTCTTTTGAGCATGTATAAGTGTATAAAACTTTCAAATATTATTTATATATTATAAAATGGTACTTGGACGCAATTGATTTTGCAAAACCTTAAAAGCAGCGTCAATTCAAAATTTTTCATGCAAAAAGCCAGTAAGTAGCCTGAGTGTTTATCATCTTTGCATGTACTTGAATGAGCTTTGATTTGAGATCTCTTTGAAACCGCTGTGTGTAGTTGACTTGTAAAATGAGGTTAAGGCACATAAAAAACCCTATTTCGGCCATATCCATATATTTTTAGCCACTATAAATTCTGTATGAGCCAATCATAGCCAAATAATCCATTTCAATTAGACATGAGTGATTTTTGAGTCGACCCCTACAACCCATTAAAAGCGTGGGGTAGGAGTTATTAATTTTTATTGGTTATTAGTGTTTTGGAGTTTTTATAAGGGATTTATGAATTTTTTTAATTAAGGATCACCATCCTTCAATAAAAAAAAGAAAGTTGCATTGCATGTACCTATATTTTCAAAATTATTTAAGTAGCATAGCACGACTCATTGCTTGAACTGATTTTCATTTCTTGCTATACTTTGAATATATCATTTGTTTGAGGACGAACAAACCAATTAAGCGTGGGGTAGTTGATTAGCAACATATTTGTCCTTATTTTTAGTTGTTTTATAGCTTTTTTTTTTATTTTTTGG
>BMAC01000081.1:245028-260029 GCA_014905375.1 Phtheirospermum japonicum
ATATTTGAATGTTTTTGGATTTTTCAATAAAAGAAATAAAGAAAGAAAGAAATGGAAAGAACATGGGTTGCCTCCCAAGAAGCGCTTGTTTTACGTCACTAGCTTGACGAACTCCCTTTCATATTATGGAGGAGTCGAGGCGGGAGGATCAATCAATGCTATCGCGTCCTCGACGGGAGGTAAAAGGAAACCATTTCGGTAGGGCTTGACTCGATGGCCGTTGACTTGAAATTTTTCTTGAGTCTTAGGGTCGATCAAGGTCACCGCCCCACTCGGGTTGACATCTTCAATGGTATACGGCCCCGTTCACTTGGATTTCAACTTGCCGGGGTGAAGAGCCAAACGTGAATTGAATAGCAAGACGGGCATCCCAACCTCAAGCTCCTTCCGAACCAATCTCTCATCGTGAATTCGCTTGGTCCTTTCTTTATAAATATGAGCATTGTCATATTGGTTTTCTCGAAGCTCCTCCAACTCCTCTACTTGCATCATTCTCTCGAGACCGGCCTTCCTCAAATCCAAATTCACGGCTCTCACTGCCCAAAATGCCTTGTGTTCTAATTCAACGGGTAAGTGACAAGTCTTACCAAAGGCCAAAGTATAGGGGCTCGTGCCAAGAACCGTCTTATAGGCTGTCCGAAGGGCCCACAATGCATCATTCAACTTCCGCGACCAATCCCTTCGACTAGGTTGCACCGTCTTCTCTAGCACACTCTTCACTTGTTTGTTGCTCGTCTCAACTTTCCCCGAATTTTGGGGGTGATATGGCGTAGCAACCTTGTGCTTGATCCCGTAAGTCCTCATAAGTTTTTCAAAAAGCTTGTTGCAAAAGTGGCTACCACCATCACTTATTATAACTCTCGGGAAGCCAAARCGAGCACAAATGTTCTCTTTCACGAACTWGACGACAACCTCGGMGTTATTCTTTCTTGTGRGGATGGCCTCGACCCATTTAGAMACGTAATCAACCCCCACAAGGATGTACTCAAAACCATCAATCGACTTCGGAAATGGGCCCATGAAGTCTACTCCCCAAACCTCGAAGATTTCAACCACCAAATTTCCCACTAAGGGCATTTCGTTCCTCTTCGATATGCTCCCCGTTCGTTGACATTTATCGCAAGTTTGAACGTGAACTTGAGCATCATAATGGAGAGACGGCCAATAGAAACCCGAACTCAAGACCTTAAGTGCCATTTTCCTTCCCCCAAAGTGTCCTCCGGCTTCATGGTCATGACAAAAGGTTAGTAGAGCTTTCATCTCATTTTCCGGCACGCATCTCCTAATCATTCCATCCTTCCCCACTTTGTACATGAAGGGGTCATCCCAATAGAAGCTTTGGCACTTAGCTAGGAAGCGTTTCTTCTCTTGCCAATTCATATCCGGCCGGAGTTCTCCATTTGCTAAATAATTTGCATAGTCGGCATACCAAGGAGCTTGGGCTACTTCTAATAAATTTTYGTGTGGCAAGTTTTCKCCAWTTGCCATCTTCTCTCCTCCGTCCATGACCAATCTCGAGAGGTGATCGGCTACCGCATTCTCGCACCCTTTCCGATCCTTGATCTCAATATCAAATTCTTGAAGCAATAGGATCCAACGAATAAGGAGGGGTTTTGCTTGAGGTTTAGAGAACAAATATCGCAAGGCGGCATGATCACTATGCACCACAACTCGTGATCCAACTATGTAAGCTCGGAACTTCTCTAGTGCAAAGATCACGGCTAAGAGCTCTCTGTCGGTTGTCGTGTAATTCTTTTGGGCATCATTTAGCATCAAACTTGCATAATACACCACCCTTAATAGCTTGTCCACTCGTTGGCCAAGGATGGCCCCCACCGCTTCATTCGATGCGTCGCACATAATCTCGAAAGGCAAGCTCCAATCGGGCGCTACGACAATGGGAGCGGATACGAGGCTCTTCTTAATGGCCAAGAAAGCATCCTCACAAGCCTCATTGAATTCGAAAGGGACTTCATTACTCAACAACCGACACAATGGGCGGGCAATTTTCGAAAAATCTTTTATGAACCGCCGATAGAAACCGGCATGCCCAAGGAAGCTCCTTACATCTTTCACATTGAGAGGAGGAGGTAACTTCTCGATCACTTCCACTTTGGCTTTGTCCACCTCAATCCCCTTCTCCGATATCACATGCCCAAGGACAATGCCACTTCGAACCATGAAGTGGCTCTTCTCCCAACTTAGAGTTAAGCTCGTTTCTTCACACCGGGATAGCACCTCCTCAAGATTTCTCAAACATTCATCGAACGAGTCCTCATATATAGAAAATCCATCCATAAAGACTTCAAGATATTTGTCAATCATGTCGGAAAATATGGAAAGCATGCATCGTTGGAATGTCCCCGGGGCATTACATAGCCCAAATGGCATCCGTCGGAAAACAAAAGTCCCAAACGGGCAAGTAAATGTTGTTTTAGCTTAGTCGTCGGGGGCGATGGCAATTTGGTAATAGCCCGATAATCCATCCAAAAAGCAATAGGAGTGGTGGCCGGCAAGTTTGTCGAGCATTTGATCAATGAAAGGTAGAGGAAAGTGATCTTTCTTCGTAGCCGCGTTCAACTTTCTAAAATTGATACACATCCTCCACCCCGTCGTTGCCCGTGTAGCCAATAACTCACCCTTATTATTCTCCACGAAGGTTATGCCACTCTTCTTTGGGACCATATGCACGGGGCTTATCCACTCGCTCTCGGCTATAGCATAAATCAAGCCCTCCTTCAACAACTTTAGTATTTCTTCTTTCACGATCTCTTTGAGGTTCGGATTTAATCGCCTTTGAAACTCTCGAGAGGGCTTGGCATCCTCCTCCAATATGATCCRATGCATGCACGTCGATGGGCTAATCCCTTTTATATCACCGAGGCTCCATCCAATGGCACTTTTGTGAGCCTTTAGCACCTTGATCAATCTCACTTCCTCATCGTCGTTTAGATTGGCAAATAATCACCGATTTACTCTCCTCTTCTTCAATAAATACATATTTGAGGTGAGATGAGAGAGGCTTTAGCTCGGGCTTGTTCCTCCTCTCACCCTCGTCGGTGGAGAGCTCGAACAATTCGATCGATCCCTCGAGGCATTCATCAAGAGTTGTATTCGGCATAATAACTCGATTATCATCAATGATCTCCTCCCCCCCTCTCAAAAGCTCGTCGTTGTCCTCAACGACATGAACAAAAGCACTCTCGAAGAAGTTGGTTGGAATGGGGAGAACACGTGAGTCCGCACGAACAATGAGCGATTCATCATCCATCGAAGCAACTCGATCATCTTTTGGCTCCATCACCTCAATGCACTTGTCCTCCTCAAAGACTTGCTCGACCAAGTCTTGCAACTGGTCGACAAGAAGGCAATCCGCATGATAAATACTCGAAGGAATCGACGGCAAGTTGGTCATCGAGAACGTGACCGATTCACCCGCAACGGACAACGTGAGATTTTTCTTTCCAACATCGATTAAGCATTGTGTAGTGGCCATAAACGGACGACCAAGCAAAATAGTATGCTCGGAGCCATCATCGGAGACCAATCCCACATCTAAGACGACAAAATCCACCGGTACCATAAGGCCTCCCACTTTAACGAGCACATCTTTAACCACCCCCTTCGGATAACGAACGGAACGGTCGGCCAATTTCAAACAAATCCGAGTTTCTTGTAAGGGGGCCAACTCTAATTGCTCATGAATCGAAGATGGCATCAAGTTAATACCCGCCCCGGAGTCAAGCATACCACTCGTGACTTTCCCATTGCCGAGCGTAATATCGATGCAAAACGAGCCGGGGTCCGCCATTTTGAGAGCCAAAATCGAAGGGTCACAAATCACACTAGCCTCATTTAATAGTACAACCTTCTCATTTGTCGCCGTGAAAAGCTTTTTCGACGAGAGCTCCTTGAAAAACTTAGAATAGGCGGGCATATCGCGTATGGCATCCAATAACGGAAGAGTGATATTAACATTGGACAAGGTATTGTAAAGCCGTTGAAATTGATCATCTTTCTTTGCGTTCGGAAGCCGAGAGGGAAAAGGCGTAGGACCTTTTGGAAGTGGGGGCTTGTAGGCATTTGAAGATTTATGCAAGCCGTCGAGAACATCCTTAGATAGTGAGGGGTCCACGGGGGTGGAATCGGACGAAAGAACGCTCGGTGAACTAGTACCATTCTCAACCTCGACCGGGGACTCGACCTTATTATCAATGACCCATCCACTTCGAAGTGAAGTAATAGCATGGGCATGGGACGGTTGGCTTGGTAGCTTCCCCTTGTCATTGGCTTGTTTGATCATATTTGTCTCGGAAGCCAATTGCCCAAGTTTGGTGTCCGTTGCATTCATGCGAGTATCCATGGAGGACATCGAGGCACTCATGGAGGACACCGTGGCATTTAGAGCTTGCATTTGTTGGATGAGCATAGTAATAGCCGGATCAGTGGCCGATGGTGGAGTAAATATCGAAGGGGATGGACGAGATGGACCTACATGAGGGGGGGCCCCGGATTGGGTATTCGTATAGCCAAAGTTCGGATTCATGCGGTTGCTCGGATGGTACGAAGGATTATGTGTAGGCGGCCGAGCATAAAAAGGTTTGGAAACACCACCACCCGATTGGTACCCTTGTACCCCACAAACTTCTTCCGACGGTGGAACCGGCATGTAAAACGAGGGATTTGAAGGACAAGTAAGGGCCTCATGCCCAACCATTCCACAAGACAAACAAGGGGGCTCCGGGTTGGGGCAAGATAACTTCGCAATTTGAGCCTCCAATGCCGCAATTTTCTTATCCGTTTCAATTTTTTCGGAAGAATACGATTCCATCACTTCGTTAGCACTTGAATATAAAGCACGGGAAGATTTTTGCTTAGAATTCTCAGCCAACTCGCATATAACTCGGTGGAGTGTTTGAGGGGAATGAATCGTCATGTTGCCACCCGCTCTTATGTCGACCATATATTGATATTGCGGGTCCAACGCTTCATAGAAGGTTTGAATCAAAAGGTCCTTCGGAAAACGACAATGAGGACAACTCTCGATAAGATCTTTGAAACGATACCAAGCGGAGTGAAACGGCTCATTTTTCATTTGTTTGAAAGACATGATCTTAACTCGGACTTCGTTCGTTCGCTCCATGGAATAGTAATTGTCGAGGAAGACTTTTGAAAGCGTCGCCCATGTACGAATGGAGTTAGCGGGAAGACCCATGAACCATGATAGAGATTTGTCTTGGAGGGCATATGAAAAACACCGTAGTTTGAGATTGTCCAAGCTCATCATGTTTGGACGATGAAAGCTTGAAACATGCCATTGGAATTGCCGTATGAATTGAAGAGGGTCCTCCTTAGCAAACCCGTGGAAAATCGGGAGACGTGTAAAGTCGAGAGAGCGGATATCAATGGCCATAACCTCGGGGGGAAGATAGATACATGATGAGATATTAGCCCCCACGAAGGCTTGACTCACCTCCTTCATCGTACGAACAGGCGGAAGAGGCGGAGTACTCGGATCATAACCCCCAAACAATGCATATTCTCTATCTATGTCATCTTCGAGCTCAACACCGGTATCACCAAAATCAAAGTCATAATCATGCTCATACGGATACACTCTCGGAGGTGGAGTCAGTTGACGCACGGGGGGAATACCAAACGGGCCTCGGTTCGTGCTCGGCATATTCGAAACATGAGGAGAGGCCTTATAACCATGCGGGCCGGGATTCGGGGCTCCAAAATCGTCGAAGGATCCATTATACCCGACATGGTTTGCACCATGCCCTCCCATGTCGGGTCGTTCAAAGCCTTGCGAACCCGGGATAACGCGGTTTGCACCATGCCCTCCCACGTTACCCAATCCATCCGAACCACCACCAATCCCAACATGGTTTGCACCATGCCCTCCCATGTTGGGAACTAAACCTCCGCCAAAAGAGTTGGGAAATGAAGCCATACCTTGGGGTCGGCCCGAGGCGTGCGCATGAGTGGGAAACCCACTCCCTTGATACTCGATAGCTTCATCCGAAAGAGACAGAGGTGCGGGGTTCGATGGCCCATCATTGATGTTCGTGAGATGCTCCCATCCGGGCTCGGGTGACTTTGAACTTTGAGGATCGGCCCGGAGAGGAGAGGTCGTGCCGGGATTAGGAATATTAGTCGTCATCTCGGGAATAGAAAGCAAAGAGTGCCTCAAACGTCGTAGTCGCTCGGGAGTCGAAATGTAAGGAGCTAAGTCGTCGCCAAGTGAACGACGACCTTGCATGCACTCAAAGAAAACGTTAAATACAAAGGAAGCTAAAAACACAATGAAATAACAATTAAAACGAAGGCCTTAACCGAGCCGTGTCGCAACGGTGCCATTTTGAAGTGTAGTTTTTCGTGGTCAAAGTATTTGAAAGTTCATTGGGCTCGGTATTATCGGAATTCGATTCAATTGCAAGTTCCAAGGTGTTTCAAGCTTGAAAAATAAAGAGAAAATGAAAATAAAGCAATTAAAAATAGCAAACTATACTAGAAATTGAAATAGCAAGTTGGTCGGATGCCTCGGTCGTATGCCTTAATTGAAAATGCAAGGAATTAATAAAAACAAGCAAAAATAAGCATTGTTTCATCGAGTACAAGCATGCATGCATAAGGTACTACCATGCATGAAAACTCAAATAAAGTAAATTACCAAAAATTGAAAGCGCCAATAGAAAGAGCAAGGAAAGTTAACGTGAAATTTCAAAACTTGGAGGAAAACAACAAAAAACGAAGAGTAGATCTAGGATTCAATTTAAAACTATGCATGGAAACTTAATTCAAAATAAAGCATAAGTAAAACTCAAAGTCATGATGATCCAAGGCTTGATCTATAGTCTAGATGTGTCACTCATCCATAATTCATAGCCAAATCACAAGTTTCATCATGGAATCAAGTAGCTAAGGCAAAAAGCATAATTGAAGAACATGCATGAAAATGAAGAACAAAGCTTGAAAGTAAAAGGAAAGCTTACTAAAATTAAATGGAGAATCCCAAACTTGAATTACAATTGAAAGTGCTAATCCAAAGGAGTATTTGGATTCTTCTTGAGCTTACAAACCCAAGGAAATTGCTTGAAAATTAAATCCAAAACCTAAGAGAGAGAAAATAGATCTAGAGAAGAATGAGAGAAAATTAATTCCCAAGCCTCATGCAAGAGTTGGGGAAAGAGTGGATATTTTTCTGGGGTTATAAATGGGGTTTATATAGCTATTAGTAGGGGTAAAATCATAAATTCGCGCTGATTCCCGGACTTCCAGTCGATCGACTGCTAGTGGCCAGTCGATCGACTGCGGTCGATCGACAGTAATAAGTCGATCGACTGCTTCTTGTAGAAGTGTCGATTTTTGGGAAATCTCTGGAATTCGGTCGATCCTTGAGCAGTTCAGTCGATCCGGGAGGGGCGGTCAATCGACTACCAGTCGATTGGGCAGCAAGCAGTCGATCGACTGCTTCTTGAAAAGGAGAGGAAGTCCCTGGAATTCGGTCGATTTTCAGCATTTCAGTCGATTCTTGGAAGGGCAGTCGATCGACTGCCAGTCGATCAGGCAGTCGATCGGTAGCTTTTCAGTCGATCTCAGCTTCTTCCGGCACGGTTTCTTCATTTCGGCACAGATTTTGGACTTTAAGGTCTCGACTCGATCTTGGACACCTCCCAATGCGACTCAGAGCAACTTTAACTCCCTTGGCCACCTACAACATAAGAATTTGGACTCAAAAACCTCATGATTTATCATTGCAACACACCAATCAATCTCAAACTTAAAAATGATAGAATAATCTAGAACCTTAACAAAATATGACTCAAACTACTACAAATAACGTTAAACTCTAACTAGAAACACATACTAAAGACTTTCCATTCATCTATATCATACTTTTCAAGAACTCAAGTTTGGGGGAAAAGGAGAAAAACGTGTAAATTTTCCAATAATAGGGTTGGATTATGGATTCCATCTTTATGCTTGCTATTTGATTTATTTTCTAGAATTCATTGATGGGTTTAAGATTATTAGAAGCATGATTAGGGTTGTTGGTTTATTTTATCTTATGATTTCTCATTGAAGATTGATTGTCACCCTTCCATGCACGAGTCTTTGTTTGGATTTAAAATGGTCACATAATTCCATTCTTGTTATTTGTTTTATTTGATCATTCTTGTTTTTTTGCGATGAATTTTTAGGATGTTTATCTATAGGAACAATGGTGAAATCAAAGAAAGAAATTAATAAAATGGGATTAATGTAATTTAAGAATCCTAGATCCTAGTCATATAGTGTGTAATCATGTGCTTCTAAGAAGGAATACAGTAGCTATGAATGTCTTGGACAAAGAGACATATGATTTGGGATTGTATAACAAGGTGAATGCACGTTTGAAGAATTGAGATTGAAGTATTCCTTTATGAAGAGTTGAGATACGTTCAAATGCCTAACTATATAGTTTTTAAGCACCATTGCATTTTCGGATAAGATTTAAGCATAACAGATGTGATCTATTTCCATCTAAGTGATAAATTTTATTACCTTTTGGTGAGTGAGATAGAGACTTCGGTTTTTAAGATTCTTGAATAATTTACAGTTGTAGAAGAATACGAGTTACCTGAGGTTTTGGTCCTGACCTTTGGAGATTTTTGACTACATCGTGAAATGTGAAGGGCTCGGATGATGGAGGTGATATGGATACACAACCCCATTTTGAGGTACGTGTAATTATTTTTAGCAAGCACACTTTTGTTTGTTCCAATATTGATGAGTTTACTCAAAGCGAGTTAGAGGTTCTCCATGTGATACTCAGTGGAGGTAATATTAGTTTTGGTTATATTTTATATTTTTGTTGAAAATATAATAAGGTGGCCACGGAAGAAAGTGGAAATATTTTTATTGGTGGTTTAATTACGTCTATTGTAAAGTATCATGGGTTTAGCACAAAAGATTATAAGCTAAAACTTTAGAAGGATTGCATTGAAATTCCCATGTTTGTAGATCACAAGTTTTTTAAATTTAGAAAGGATTCTTGGTGGTTTAATTTACACAATGTTAAAAATAAATGTGTGTTCTTTCCCTTGCTCAATGATAAACCTTTTACATCAATAGAAACCAACAATTGGACTTTATATTCGAGCAAACATTTGGCGTTGATCAAGTTAGATACCAAAGAAGTGATTCTACAAGGGAAGAGAAAAACCCAAGCAAAGAGATGTAGACTTATGATGGAGTGGAAGTAATTGAGTTAATATCGGATGAAGACGAAGAGGAGAGCTCATCTTGGTGCTCAATCACCGATAACCTCTTAATTGAGGTGTTTTGTATGTTTTCTAACTCTTGTTCTTTTTCAAAATTCTATTCCCTGTCTTGCTTTGCTATATAATTTTATTAAGTTTGGGGGAAGAATATGCATTAGCTGAGTTTGAAAAACATACTTATCTTGTATTTCATGTAGTTGCATGCTAAAACTTTATTATTTTTAGCACATTTATTGCATTAAATATTTTTTTCTTTATAATTTTTTCTTTTTATTTATTTTAAGAGAGGATGTTCTATTATCTCTTGTGGAATGGTTGTAATCAAGGAACCATTTAAGTATTTATTGTGTTTTATTCAGATTGAAAATTTGCAGAGTCTTGTGGTCGAGTCGATGACTGATAAAAATTATCTATGACCTTGTCGATCCATTAGAGCTTTTGATTATCGTATTCATTTGACACAGATTGTGATTTCATATAAAACCTTTTAAAATATTTTGAAGATATTTCTTTTTTAGTGATTCTTTCATTATGCGTGGGTTCACTAGAACTTGCCTTTGGTCCTGGTCGAGGCTTAGATGTGTGTGGTTTATGACTAAAATCATTGAAAATTTTTGTTAGCCATTTAAGCCTTCTTAAATAAAGTACCTTTATTTAAATAAAGTTGTCTCTAGTTAGCCCGGTTGAGCCTTTAGCCTAATATTTGTTCGCCACATAAAACTCTTAACATATTTATTCACTTGGTTTTATGGTTTTTATAATTTGATGAGAGTTGATAAATTTTTATGTAACTATACATTGTAATCGAAGAGAGTAGCCTTATAAACTCTTTGCATTTCGTTCATCAATTTACTAAAAAAGTTGATAAAGTAGAAATAAATCAACAAAAGAAAAATAAAAATAAAAAATAGTGAGGAATAAAATTCCTCGTTGTAATTTTAGAGTTATTAGCTGAAATAAAAAAGTCCTTGTTATTATTTTTAGTATTTAGTTTTGGATTATGTCCTACATTGTTAAAGGCCTCAATTTTTATTTTTTTTACAGTTTAATATAAGTTTAGGGATTGATTATCCAACATTATAAAGGCTTAGTACATTTTAAAGGATTAATGTAAAGCATAGGAATTAATTTTATGTTTAGCGCTTCAAGTCTTATTTTGGGGTGAAATCAATTGAGTTTGGATTTTTTATGCTTAGTATAGGTCAGTTTATCAATATTCCCTACCTTGTCCAAAGAGTCTAATGGTACAACTTAAATAAAGACCATTTATTCATGGCACAGGCATGTGCTTTAAGCACGTTGGGTATGTTAAGACGTTTGGCAAGACTAAAGGATAAGCACATAATTAATTAACTTGAGCGTATATACGTCCATATAAATGAGTGACAAGCAAAAGATTTACATCTATATTGTGAGGATCAAAAACGACATTGTCTACAAATCTTGTGATTTTTGCTCTGATTTTAGTGGATTCGTGAGGCTCGATTATGAGGTAACTTGGTTTTTTATTGAAGGTTGCATGGTTTTTCCTTTACTTGGATCTTGATTGTTAATCTATTTTGCATAAGATGAAGTTCAGTTTTTTTGTGCATTGGTCAGGACTACTAATGTTTAAGTTTGGGAGTTTGTTCGCATGTAATATTACGTGTTTTAAGGTCATATTCGATAATATTTTATAAGCTTAAAATGCACTTTTCACGCAATTTTCCTTGTTATACATATTTCTTAGAAAATATTACGCTTTTGGTGTTTTTCACAGATAAGTGATAGGTTTTGTAACCTATATGGAAGACAATCAAAAAAACCCAGATTAGATGATCATATGATGCACGAGAAAGGGAGAAAGTGAAGAAGAAGTTGAGAATGGGAGCTAAGGTAGCATTAGTGTGAAGAATTAAAGAGTTTAAGTTGTGGAGCTTTTGTATTAGACATTACTCTACGGAGCTCGATAGAGGTGAATCAGGTGACTATAGAAAGCTAAGAGATAAAGATATAACTTTCATGAGTACACATAAATCTGATTTAACTGTTTTAAGGGTGAAAATTAGATTAAAAGGTAAGCCCAAGTTGCCATTTGACTTACAATTGGTGCAAAAGTCGTCGATCACACTGGACAACACACTTGACTTGGGAACCGACTTAACACCTGACTTACAACTCAGGTATAAATATAACTTTAGAGCACTGGATCTACACCAGACTTAGCACCCAATTTACAAGTCGAGTGTGGCGCGGAACTTAGAGTTATTAGGCTACATTTTAAGGGTTTTTGAACTTCTATAAATACCAGACACCGCTTATACATTAGATGGATCATATACACTCTTCATAGTACATAATACCTCATTTATATCATATTAGAGGATATTTGGTAACCCAAGGACGGAGGACTATCTACCTTCTATCTATGGAACGACAAGATAGAGTTCCTCACGAGTCATGGCTGCTCGGAATGACTCTCCACTCTCTTACATTATTAGATTAAGTATGTTCATCTGTATTAAAAATGATTTGTATTATATGTGTTGTTGCATCTCACTTTGCATTTTTTGTTTAATTATTTGTCATAATTCGTGTCATTTTACTTTATTTCTCAATTTTGTAGTTTGTTTTGTCATTTTATAATTTTTTATATTTTTATCATTTCTTAGAGTTTTTATACTATATTATTACGTAGGGTCAAACTTTGTCAAAGCGGGTCTGAGTTGAGGTCAGAAAACGGTCAAGCCCGATAATTCTCATGACGAGTCGATGGTGCATAGATCGAGTAAAAACAATGATGATCAGAATTTGAGAATGCACCAAGCCATGACCGCACGTCGTTTTCCGCATGCCCACAAGTCTCGCATGAAAAGCCCTGGTGAGCCTCTTAATAGCCTGGCCTTGCACACCACTATCATCAACCACCTATAGCAGTTGTGCACCATGTATGGCAACCATCGATAGTCGTGCGCATCTCTCGAACACCATGGAGTAGCACGCGTACCGTCTATCACCCTCTCGGCAGTTGCATATCACTCTTTTAAAGTCCCAGAAGTCATCAATCAAATGAACCTCTGATCAGCCGAACCATATCAGCAACCAGGGGTGTGCATCGGTCGGTTCGGTCGACCGAACCGACCGAATAGACAAAACCAAATTAACCAGATTTGGTTGTCGATCGGACTGAATCGACCAAAATAATGTGGAAACCGACTCTCGACCAAACAAAAATATTTCGGTCGGATTCAGGCCAAACCGATTTCTATTTTTTTTCCATTTTCTAGTCCATAAAAATAAAATTAAATATATATATAAATAATTAATATATTATATATATTATATATATATATATATATATATATATATATATATATATATATATATATATATATAATTCGGTCGGTTCGTTATATTGGTTTTTTTGGTAGACAACCCGAAACCGATCAAATTGACCGAGTTTTTTACGACCAAAAATCGACAACCGAACCAAATTGTACTATTCGGTCGGGTTTTTTGGTCGAATTTGGCACACCTCTATCAGCAACCATCATTGATAATGCGCGCCACTCTCTGTAGTTCTGAAAAAAATAACGCATGGAACCTCTTATCTATCGAGAGTGTCCAATAACTCTCATCAGAGAAGAAACACATGACTACACCAAGCCATCCACCAAGATCAACCTTGGTGATTGATATTTTCTTATGGCAGCACCTTCGTTAGTTAATGGATTCTCTCAGTGGAATCCTCGTTGCATCATCATCACATCCAAACAAACTTGAGAAAAACTTTGGCAAGGCTTTGGTGATCCTTAGTGATGTCATTCAACACCCATTAAATGCCTACAAATGTCATTCGGCGGGCATTCTATACTCTTGACAGGAGTCTCGGTGGTGTTTCGGTGCCCCTTCGGCAATAACGCCCAGCACCGAGCCCTCTTGGTCAAGTTGTTCCTTTTTTAGATAAATAGCCCTTTTAACCCTCTTGTACCTATAAATAGGACTCTTACCTATTAATCTAAAAGAACTCCTAAATCCCATATTTCTCCATGTTTTAGTTTCTTTTTCTTCAGGTTTTTGGGGGTTTCATTTTACCAAAACTTTATTTGTATATTTAAGTTTGTAGGTGTATGGTTTTGAAAATAAGTATCAATGTATGATGTTGTTTTCAGTATTAACCAACATCAACCAGAGTTAAGAAAATATGCAGTGGAAATCTAAACTCAAGAACACAGCAATTTAAATTCAGCTCACAAGTAAAAAGTACTTGTGAACTTGCGTGTACAAACCCAAAAACTATATTACTTTCTTTGTTCACAATCAATACAAAAATATTAGAAGTAATATATGAAAGCTAAATTATCAAACACATGATATTAAATACTTGTCGCCTAGATGAAAAGATCTCCTCCGTTAGTCACGCAACTTCGAAGACCTTGATCTCGGACAATGGGTCCAAGTAGCTATGCTTGTGTTCTTCCTTACCGTGCGTCGCCTACTGCTTTGGTCTTGCGTCTCAAAAACTTTGCGTCTCTCTTTTTCTTTTCGTAGGGATAAGTCTTGTATAAGAGAGATATCTTTCTCTTGTGTCCTTGTCTTGTCTTAAATACAAGAGTCCTAGAGTCCTAAACTTGGTAGACAAGTTAAACAAGTTCTAAACACAATTTAGGAAACTAAATAAAATCTTAGACACAATCTAGGAAACAAATCTAGAGTCCTAATTCTAGTTCCCTAATATATTTTGGGCCCAAGAAAGGCAAATAACAAAATAAGGAAATTCATAAATAAATTTCCCAACAATCTCCCCCTTTTGCCTTTCTGGACAAAATAACCTAGACGCGCAATAAAAGTTCAAAAGACTAAAAACTCCCCCTAAATTAAAAATCACCCTAAACAAATACTCATTATTTAGAACAAACAAACCATAATTCAATCAATGGCTCGAACCTAGACGCGTCTCCTACAGCTTCTCCCCCTTTTTGTTCTGAAAGCAAAAGAGCCTCAACAAACGATCCTCAAATCGCCTGCAACTAGTCAACCTGGTTATCAAGAAAAGTAATCTGGGCCTGAATAACCGCAACAGAAAAATAGACCATGTTGGTATCGCTGTCAGTTGGTAGAATAAGGTGACCAACAAGCCAACTTGTAGCTGTGGTCTGACCATTCTATTGTAATACAATCGTTTTTTATTCGTAATAATATCTTTTATACTTATTGGCATTCCATATCTTTTATCCCATGCTAGTTGCATAGGTATGGTCCTGATGAAGTTGCTTTATTACGGTGGATTGGTCTAGCAGAACCGTGAGATAATTCAGCACGTAATGTAACTCGTCGAACTTGTTCCTAGTCAAAGCGTTACGCCATAATGAGGATACAGGCCTTTCCCATTAAGACTAGTACTTAGTGTATGTGGACCGCATCTCATCGGTCACGGTGTCTGGACATCGACATACATAAGTGGGTGCTCATAAGATGAGTTCACTGAACTCCCTCACCTAGAAATATCTAAGTGGTTCCCACTCATCGAGTAGATGATTTCTATGGTATAGCGTACAACATTAATCCTTAAGACCCAGACCTCACCGTGACTTCACTAGAGGACAGGCTATGTTGTGACCTGTCTCTGTGTCTCTTTGGAGGCCAATCAAAAGGGGCAACGTTCGCATAGTCGGGAATCTAGTGGGAAGTCTGTGCATGGTAGTAGGGGATTCGGACGCATGATAAGTCATGGATGTCCTGTGTGTTCTGAT
>BMAC01000081.1:260054-271536 GCA_014905375.1 Phtheirospermum japonicum
TATATATAAGTAATCAGTGTGTGAGGTGTATGTTTTTGTATGTGTGCTGACATGTATATATGTTTAAGTATATATATATAATGCATGCAGTATGTAGTGTATATGATACATATAATATATATATGATATATTTGTGTGTTGCATGCATTCTGTTATACATAAATATGCATGTATATGGTATATGTGTGATGTGTTCTTAATATGTGTGTGATGCATGTTTGATATATTTTTAATATGTATAAATATATATGATTTATGCATGCTGATTACATATATATAATATATATATATATATATAAATTATTTATGTATATATACAATATATATATATAATTAAATATATGATTAATATATTAATATATATATATAATTGTTATATATAAGTTTAATATATTAATATATATATATATATATATAATTGTTATATATATGTTTAATAGAAATTATCATGCTCGTTTGATTTTGTGAAAATCGAGTTGTTTCTATTTATTAAAAGCAATTAAAATATTATTTGAATTAATTGATTATAAAATTGGGCCGTCGTCAATTGAATTCGATTCAATTATTTAAAATTTTTATTTTCCGCTGCGCGACGGTACCACCAAATCCCAACAGTAACTCCAGAACTGTCACCAAAAGGAACATCAGCTTGAACAGACGCCTGTCATGGGAGATCAATAACTCGGGCTCCCGCAATGTCCTGACCACGCAAAAAGAACGAAAACATCAACTGGAACTCGGTACTCAGCAATCATGCCCCAGTTTTTGTATTCAGAGAACAACTCCTCAGCTTCGATCATCAGGAATCTCGTGGAAATTAGTTCCATGTCTTCAATCTCAACGGCCTGAGATGGAGCTTCATCAGAGGTATCAGAATAATCAGAGGTAGATAAAGGAATCTGTGCACTTGCAGATGAAACATATCAGAATTGGAGCTGGAAGGTCAAATTGGAACAGCAGCGGGTGATGTTAGGTTTGGTGACATAACACTAGAACCAACATCGACTTTCTGGGCAACTTTAGAACTTTTTTTCTTGGACTGTGGGTGGATTTTTCTTATCATACAGACGCACTGTCTCTTTTCGGTGAGGAGTAGTTGACTTGGAGAACCTTGGCTTTGGTGTGTGATGAAGAGTTTGACATCCTGCAAGAGATTGAAAACAACTAGAAGGACAAGATCGGGTCCGTATGCAGTAAAATTGAGAGAGAAAAAGAGTAGAAAAAAAAAACTTAACTTCCCAATTTGGATAAAAAGTATGCGGTAGAAGTAGGAAGAGGATAAACAAAGTAAAGTTAAAAAAATAACTCCCTCACTCTCACAACTACTTCTTTTAAGACCCAAAATTTTTATTTCCTTTAAAACAAGCCCCCTCTTTGTAAAAATAAGACACATGATCTCTATGCTTAAATAACCCACTAATCCTAATTTGGAGAGAGAAAAAATCACAAATCTCAACTACAAATTAAAACCGAGATAGAGCTGGATTTTTATAAACCATCACCATAGTTAAACAAAGACTTTGCAAATCAATTTTCCACTCGCCAAATCAACCTCTTATTTCCTGTCCAATCCTCCGATTTTAACACCACTGAAATACTTGGTGAGCAAGATTCAAAACAAGATTAAGAGAATTCAGGAAAGACACAAGCGCAAGCAACAGAACACACAGCAATTAGGCAACTTCACAAAGTATGAATGTCCTAATTGATGCCTAAAAATCATGACTTAAAAAGGTTAAAAATACAATTTATGATTTTAGTGACTTGATCAGTGTTGCTCTTCATGACTGGTGGCATTATAACCAACATTTCTTTAGATGAAGTCAATGAAAACAGACCACTTAACCCAAGTTAATGACTACGTCAAAATCACTCAATGAGGTGAAATTTAAAGATTGGATCATTTTTAATCCAGATTTTCTTCATCCTTTTAGAGATTTGAAGAGAAATAGCTTATCTTCAGCAATTGTTATTAACACCTCTTATTATTGGACCTGGGAAAAAACCAGTTTTTGCGGGAAAGTTCCACAATCACCTAATTGAAGAGGTTAGTCTTTTTGTCATCACTTTTATTACAACACAAGACCTTATTGCCCTTTCAACCAAACTTAATGCATTCAGATTATGTATGAGAAAGAAAAATAAAAATGCATGCAAAAGTATACATATATTGTGACTGATGACAGAATTGGGCGTCACAACATCAAAACCAACATTGACTTAAACAATGCACATATCGAGATCTCTTCTCAAACGAGAGAAGGTCTCTAAATCTAATGCCTTTGTGAAGATGTCAGGAAGCTGGTTGTCTGTTCCTATATGCTCAAGGCTAACTATCTTCCTCTCAACCAAGTTTTCAATAAAGTGGTACCTTATGTCAATGTGTTTGATTCGAGAATGCTGGACCCGATTTTTCGAGACATCAATGGCACTGGAATTATCACAAAGCACAGTCAATGTTCTTCTATGTAGACCGTAGTCCTCTATCATTTGGTTCATCCACAATAACTGTGTACAAGCACTTCCAGCTGCAATATACTCGGCTTTAAGAGCATCCTCTACACGCTTGGGCTCTGTTTTGGCAAGAAACAAAGATTCTCGAATTTGAGAGCAATTAGTAGACAAGCAAACAAACCTTACCATCTCTTTGAAGTTTATTTGTCACTTTCTTGTAGGTCTTTCATCCAGATCTCCAATGATTTGGCTCATAGGATGATTCTTATGAATTCTTGAGGGAATGTTTCTCTGATGTAAGTCAATGGGTTCAGCTGGATCTTCCATATGTGGATCAGAATCTGATTATGGAGCATCTTGAGTAGATGTTGTGTTTCCAGAACCATCACCAATACCAACATCACTCGTTTCTCCAGTTTCAACACATGCACTTTCATCTACACCAACCGTGATATAATCTTGAGGATTTTGACCATAAACCAGATCATCATCCTCAGCAGGTTTAAAACCACTCATCAAATCATCAAACTTGTGGTTAACCGACTCAGTCATGCAACGCGTTCTAAGATTACACAATCTATATGCATGACTATTTCGAGAGTATCACATGAAAACACATTTATCACTCTTTGAGTTAAGTTTTGAAAGATGATTTCTTCCATTTAGCACATGACAAATGCACCCAGAAATATGAAAATAACTCAAATTTGGCTTTTTGTCCATCAATAATTCATAGGGAGTAACACAAGACCCTGGTCTAAAATACACCCTATTAATTAATGGCATGCAGTTTTCATTGCGTCTGCCCAAAAACGTTTATTAACCCCTTTTGAAATAAGCATAGTCCTAGTCATTTCTATGAAAGATCTATTTTTGCGTTCGATTATCCTATTTTGCTGGGGGGTGATGGGTGAAGAAAATTCATGAGTTATACCAACTTTGGAATAATATTTTGAAAATGATGCATTCTCAAATTCTTTCCCATGATCAGACCTTATTCTACCTATACTCACACCAAAACTTACACACAACCTTTTTGCAAGTTTTTTAAATGCTTCGAAGGTCTCAGATTTTTCTTTTAAAAACTCTACCCAAGTAAAGCGAGAAAAATCATCTACAATCACAAGAACATACCTTTTACCACAAAGGCTCTCAACTTCAAGTGGTCCCAAAAGGTCCATATGAAAGAGTTCGAAATAATATGAGGTAGTGAGACTCTGTACAGTTGGATGTGGCACCCTGACTTGCTTTCCTTTCTGGCATGCCTCGCAAACAGGAACGATTTTAGTGTTGCCCTTAGGTAGTCCGATCACAGCATACTTTTTAACCAATCTTTCCAATATTTTGTAATTAACGTGTCCGAGCTTTTAATGCCACACCTCGGCATCACTCAGTCGGGACAGCTTGCAGAACATGTCGCCATTAATTTGGTAGCAGTTGTCGGAGGTCCTGTGACCAGTAAGGATGCAAGTTTTGCTCTCGTCATAAACTTCACAATTTTCATGAGTGAAACTAACACTGAAACCACCATCGCACAGTTGGCTAATGCTTATCAATTTCGCAGTTAGGCCTTCAGCAAGTAAGAAGTTCTCGAGCTTCGCAATACCAGGGACATGAAGAGTTCCTTGGCCAATGATTTGGTTGAACCTCCACCATACTTCACCTTTCCTCCATGAAATTCGACATTATTCGAGAGGAGATCTTGCGAGCCGATCATGTCCTTAGAGCACCCACTATCAAAATACCAGGCTCCAGGGATGTGAGACTTCAGAGAGGAATAGATCATGTTGCATTTGATCTCGTTCTTTTTTACCCAGACCCGCTTGACTCTGGTATTAGTTTTGGTCTTGGGAACACAGAAACCGTCATAAAAACCAACATGGAACTCAGCAGTCGCTTCGACCTTTTAAAATGAGCTTGCTTTCCAAGAAGCTTCCAGCAGTATGGTCGTATGTGACCTAGTTCACCACAGTGATGACACACGTATTGTCTTCTTCTTCTCTTGTGGCGTTTGGTCGACTTCACCTTTTGACTTGAATATGGCTTTTGAACATGCTTGTATCCAATCCCGTATTTTGAACAATCCGAGATACTCGATTCCAGAATCTCATCCACCTTGGCCTTGCCCTTGTTGAGGTTTATGAGGGTTTCTTGAACCTTCTTCAACTTGATCTTTACTCGTTCTAGCTCATCATCCTTTTTGATGAGGGATGACTCCAATCGGACAATTATATTCATTTGGTCATCCTTTTTCTGAGTCAGTTTGTCCACCTCGATCTTGAGATCCTTGACTTTGAGTACTTGTTTTGCCCAACTAACAAATAATTGCTTATGCTCAATGCTCAACTTCTCGTACTCGTCAAGAGATTCATCATCCTCTGCATCCATAGTACCTAGAAAATAAGGATATACTTAGTACGTCAAGTAACCCGCTCTAGATGTCAATTGTAAGTTTGTAGGTCTATGGTTTTGAATATAAGTATCAGTGTATGATGTTGTTTTCAATGTTAACCAACACTGAAACCAACATCAACCAAAGTTTAAGAAAATATGCAGCAGAAATCTAAACTCAAGAACACAGCAATTTAAATTCAGTTCACAAGTAAAAAGTATTGGTGAACTTAGGTGTACAAACCATGGTTCTAAAAACCGGACCGGTCATTGAACCGGTAAAGCTACAGGTTCAATGGTTCACAGGTTCAATCGTGGTCGGACTGTGGTCGAACCGGATATAAATAAATAAATAATAATAATAATAATAGTTCATTCTATGAATTCCCCCTCCTCTAAACTTGTTCAAACAATAAGTACAAATGTACACTTTCGATCCATTGTCTTCAACGTAAGTGAAATATTTCCAAGCTGGATCATTCTTCCCGGAGTTTGTAGATTGCTTATCACTATTCGGCGTATTCGCTTCTTGGCTAACAAATTCATCCATACCTATTATACAAATGAGGTGAAGATGTCAAAAGAACATAAATAATCCAAGGCAGTAATTATTTCACTTCTAATCTAAAATTACTTCTTGTCAAAAGTAAACATATTTATAAAGTAATCATCTCTTCCCAAAAATGTAGAAAAGCCTCTACTTGCTTCTTTTTATTTTTTTATTCAATGTTCAACATAACTGAGACCAAGAAAAAGAAAGATGCTTCTTCAAATTTATATCCCATTTTCAGTTAAAACTACAAATAAACAAAAGATCAGTAATTCCCATAATGCAACTAAACTCTCTTGTGTGCATAAATCATACGGTAAGAGTTTATAAGGGGGAAAAAAAAAGCACTAGCAATCCTAGACAAATATTCAAAGAAAATAAAGACACTTTCACACATTCACAAATAATTGAATTACAGAAACAGCTTTCGCTGCGCAATCTAAGATATAGAATAAAGGCAGGTTTTCAAGGCAATTAAAAAACAAGAGCTGTAAAAACTTGAAATCAGATTAATTACATAAAATACATTTTTTGATTACTTATAAATTTGCTGAAACACTCAGTTTTGTAATATATGACATTACAAGATAGATTATATTTAGATCTGGGCAGTGAAATATTAAAAAGAAAAACTTCAGTTTCATGTTTGAAAGAAATCAAAAGCACACATGAAAATGAAATCAAAATGTATAATCAAATAAAAACCATGGAATTAAGAGCCCAATTTATGAAAAATCAAGTTTTCCCCAATTAATAACCTAACCCCAAAACACACAAAGAAGGATGAAGAAAGAAAAGAAATTTTTACCTGGAGGATCAAACAAAGACGAAACTCTATGGCTTGTGCATCGTGCTTCGTTCAACGGAGGATGGGTGACACAGAGGCAGAGGGCTCGGCCGTTCAGAATTTCACCTTTTTATTTTTCTAGCGGGACTGGTAGTTCAAGTGGGTGGTGAAGGAAGGAAAGGATAAATTAAAGACCCGTCAAATTTTTTATGTAATTTAAGAATAAGAAATTAGAGTTTTTAAATAAAAAAAAATGACGCCATTTTAAACACTAACTGGACCGGTTGAACCACCACAGGTTCACCGGTTCGACCGGTTTGACCGGTTTTGTGCCGATTTTTAAGACCAGCGGTTTTAATATCAAGACCGGGCTGGTGTGCTGGCCGGTTCCCGGTCGAACCGGCCGGTCCGGTCAGGTTTTCAGAACCATGGTACAAATTCGAAAACTATATTACTTTCTTTATTCGCGATCAATACAAAAAGACTAGAAGTAATATATGAAAACTAAAGTATCAAACACATGATACTAAATACTTGTCGCCTAGATGAAAATATCTCCTCTGTTGGTCACGCAACTTCGAAAACCTCGATCTCGGACAGTGGCTCCAAGTAACTATGCTTGTGTTCTTCCTTGTCGTGTGTCGCCTGCTGCTTTGTTTCTTGCGTCTCAAAAACTTTGCGTCTCTCTTTTTCTTTTCGTAGGGATAAGCCGTGTATAAGAGAGATATCTTTCTCTTGCGTCCTTGTCTTGTCTTAAATAGACAAGAGTCCTAGAGTCCTAAACTTGGTAGACAAGTTAAACAAGTTCTAAATACAATCTAAGAAACTAAATAAAATCTTAGACACAATCTATGAAATAAATCTAAAGTCCTAATTCTAGTTCCCTAATATATTTTGGGCTCAAGAAAGTCAAATAACAAAATAAGAAAATTCATAAATAAATTTTCCAACAGTATATCTAGAGCTTATCTTTCGTCGATTTGCTTCAAGATTCAATATTTGAGTTCCTTTATGCATATGGATTCAATATCTTCATTTATATTTTAGTAAGACTCTTTATTTTCTTGTCTTTTATAGCGATTCTTACTTTTGAATTATTTCCACTCAGTTCTTTAGATCTAGGCTCCATTTATCGTAATTTCTTTCAAAGTCAACTTTATGGATATTCTGTGTAACGCCCCGATTTCACTTTATTCAAAATAGAATTTATATTTACAAAAAAAATATGACGAAACCTTGGCGTCACAATAAATGTCAAGACTTTCAAACTTTACGCAGCGAAAATAAACATAATATAAATAACCAAATCACCATCAAAGGAAATTTATAATTTAAAACGCGTTTTTATGTCTAGTTCAACTTTTATTTAAAATAATGAAACAAGTTTAGAAACACAAAACCAACATCAACATTTTCATTCCTCTACTCGTCTCCCATCCGATCGACATCTTCGTTTGTACCTGAAAAAATATCGTTGATTTGGGATGAGCTCAACGTACTCAATAGTTACACTGACTTAACCAATGCAAAATCATACAACTCACAAATAGTACAATCGATCATAGAATTCATAGTTTTATCGTAGAAAATAAGTTGACTGCAGCTAAAACGCGCCGGGATATACCCGATGACCCTTTTCCCCGGTCACAGACACATTTGGTCTCTGGTTTTAATTCGTGGTTATAGCACGCTGGGATAAACCCAATGACCCTTTTCCCCGGTCACAGACACATTTGGTCTACGGCTATATTAGTTTTTGGAAATATAGAATCGCATGATACACATAGCACATAAATTTGAGTACATAAAATTTAACATAGGCAAGTCAGTGGTCCCTACCTCGTAAAAATGTCGTGGAAAGTCGAGTGATATGCACGTATTGAATCCTAAGTCCCCTTAATGCTCGTCACCTAATCAATTAGAAAATATATATATATAATTAGTATTTTCATCTTTAAAATTTTTATAACAATAATAATAGTAATTAAATAATAATAATAATAATATAATAATAATAATAAATAATAATAATAATAATAATAATATAATAAATAGCAATAATAATAATAATAAAATTAATAAATTGGACTGGAAAGTATTTTTATAATATGTTTCAGGGGCTGGATTGAGGTTATTGGGTAATCTGGGGGTTCAATTGAATGGATGGCAAAGTTTTGGGAGTCAATTGAAAAGTTTGGAAACTTGGATTAAAGGGTTTAAATCCCTAATCATCCTCCCGTCAACCCGTCTCCTTTCTTTTCCTTCTTTCTTCTCCTCCTTTCTTCTCCACGCCCAGAAATCAGCTCAGCACACTTCTCCTCTCTTCTTCCTCGGCTCTCGGCGGCAGTAGTCGGCAATCGGAGACGGCAATTGGCGGCAACGTGGGTCCCGTCGGCGAAATCCCTCCTCAATTTTCCAGAAAATCGGCCAGCATAGGTTCCCCTTCGGCTCCACCATGGCGGCGCCTCGGCGAATGGCGAACGGCAACGGCGCACGGCGGTGGACCTCAATTGGCGACGGGCTGCTAGAAACAGTGGTTGGGGGTGAAGGGGTTGATGGTCTGGCGATGGGGAGGCGCTGCGGTTGGGCGGCGATGGGGCGTGGGGCTGGTTCGGCGGTGATGGTGGTTTGGCGTTGGGGTTTTGGTTGTTCGGGCCGGCTGTTGTCCAGCGTGGCTTCCGTCTCAGGCAGGTTGGCGTTCGGGATGGTTGGGTTGGCGATTCAGTTGCGATTTGACGTGGGGTTGTTTGGTGGTTTTTGTCGTGGCGGTTTACGGCATGGCGTGGGGTGGTTTGGTGGTTCTGCCGTGGCGGTTTACGGCATGGCGTGGGGTGGTTTGGTGGTTCTGCCGTGGCGGTTTACGGCATGGCGTGGGTTCGGGCCGGGATTGGTGTTCGGGTTGGTTGGTGGTGGTGGGGCTCGGCGATCCAGAAGTCGGGCCGTGGCGACGTCGGCTTGGGCTGCGGCTTCTGGTTGGGTTTTGTGGGTGGTTTGTCGAGTCTGGTTGTGGTTGGTGGTGGTGATCCTTCGGCGTGGGGCTGGATCGGCGTTGGGGTTTTGGTTGTTCGGCGACGATGATGTCGGAAACGTGGGGCTGCCGGGAACGGTTTGCCRTGGGGGTTTGTTGGGTTGTGTTCGGGCGAGTTGGTGTACGGGTCTTGGTCGGGCTGCGGCTGTAGTTTGGTTGGTTTCGGGCCTGGAAGGCAGCACGACGACGGGGTGTCTCGGGGATCCGGATTGTTCGACGTGTCGGTCACGTCTCGAACGTTCGGGTTGTAAGGTGGCTGTGGTTGTTGTGTGGCTGAGTCGGCAGGTGGCTGCGCCTCGGCTATGGGTATTCGTCGGAGTTGGCGATTGTGATGTTTGGCTATGGCGATGGTTAGAGATGGGCTGGGAAGAGAAAAAGAGAAAGAAAAATAAAATAAGAACTGAATACACAATACCTCTTGCGGCTSTACTCTGTAAGAACGGCTGATGAGAAAAAAAAAGAAGACTTTGGTTTATAAACCAAAGATGAACTTAATTTAGGAAGGTTAGGGTAGAGTCTTTGTGGGCTCGGGCTAGTCGTTTGGCTCGTTTTCAAGTCCAAAAGAAACGACCCAAAAGACGTCTTAAATTTTAAAACTGAATAAGCCCATTAGTACTTTAAATGATTAAGAATAATTATAATACAATTAAATGTAATTATTCTATAAATAAAAATTTATTTCATGGACAATTCATTAGTAATTTAATTAAATTAATAAGTTTCTAATTAATTATAATAGTTCCTTAGAAATTTATAATGAACTATAAATTCGCTTAATTAGAGTTTCAAATTATTTATAATAACTATAGTATAGATAAATTATAAAAAATTTAGAAATCGAAATTATTTCAGAAACGACTTAATAGTAATTTAAATAAATAATTAAATTACTAAATAATTATATTAATCTCTTAGAAAATGATAATATAATTTTATTTGGAAAACGAATTATAAATTCGTTTAAATAGCATTCTTAAATTATTTAATAATTAAAATAGGAATTTGTTTTATGGCGACGAGYTTGGGACTAGAATTATATTTTTAATGCATGATGAAAATTAAATAAATAAAATAAAATGCATTGGATTGTGGATGTTACATTCTGTGATGAGATTATTTTATCTATTTTCAATTTCAAGTTTGACCCTTTAATTCCATGTCTGCTTTGTTTCTTGTTTAGGATTTTTAATAACATAATTGTTGCTCTTACTTGCTTTGGCTTTAATTCTTGAAAATTTCTCATATGTTTAGGCTAAATCTACTTGGTTTATGGCATAAGAGAGTTTAGAGCCATTTATTGAAAACTTATTAGGTGTTTACTCATGTATCTCAACTTGCACAGTTTTGATTTGCATAATTAATTATTTGTCAACTCTCAGCTGTCTTTAGACATTGATTGATATCGAAAAGAGATATCTTTGTCGGATATAAATCAAATTGAGGTTGGGATTGATACCTTAACTTATGCGCATCAAATGCTCGATAACTCCTGAACCTCAAGATTGTTCAAACCAAAAAAAAAAGTGCGGGATGCACCCAGGAGTCGACACGACAAAAATGGAGTGAGGAGAGCGTACCACGTATTGAAACAACGGTTAACCGACAAATAAATTAAGGTTCAACGCAATTAGTATAATGTGGTCGATATTGTTAGAATAAGGTGACCAACAAGCCAACTTGTGGTTGTGGTCTGACCATTCTCTTGTAACACAATCGGTTTATATTCGTAATAATATCGTTTATACTTATTGGCATTCCATATCTTTTATCCCATGCTTGTTGCATAGGTATGGTCCTGATGAAGTTACTTTATTACGGTGGATTATTGGCATTCCATATCTTTTATCCCATGCTTGTTGCATAGGTATGGTCCTGATGATGTTACTTTATTACGGTGGATTGGTCTAGCAGAACCGTGAGATAATCCAGCACGTAATGTAACTCGTCGAATTTGTTCCTAGTCAAAGGGTTACGCCATAATGAGGATACAGGCCTTTCCCATTAAAACTAGTACTTAGTGTATATGGACCGCGTCTCATCGGTCACAGTGTGTGGACATCGACATACGTAAGTAGGTGCTCATAAGATGAGTTCACTGAACTCCCTCACCTAGAAATCTCTAAGTGGTTCCCAATCATCGAGTAGATGATTTCTATGGTATAGCGTACAACATTAATCCTTAAGACCCAGACCTCACCGTGACTTCACTAGAGGACAGGCTATGTTGTGACCTGTCTCTGTGTCTCTTTAGAGGCCAATCAAAAGGGGCAAC